>JAOTRH010144607.1:0-13617 GCA_034768845.1 Heliamphora exappendiculata | reverse complement strand
AAAGAAGAATAAGGCTTAAGAATTGCTAAAATTGCTCGAAGACAAGAAGATTGTTGATTGCAAAAGAGTTTAAATTCAAGTATTGTTTGGACTTGGTCCACGTCTATTGTTTGAACTTTTCCCCGAATTTTATAGCTAGGCTGTTTCATTCGAATTTGTGCCTCTAGGATGAAGTTGTCTGGAATGACATAATGGCATGTCCGAATGAAACAGCCTAGTTATGAAATTCAAGGAAAACTTCAAACAATAGATGTGGACCAAGTCCAAACAATACTTGGACTTAAACACTTTTGCAATCAACAATCTTCTTGTTTTCAAACAATTTTATCAATTCTTAACTACTAGCTGTTTATTCTTCTTTGGTGACTCTTACATTTTTGATATAACTACTAGCCGCTTATCTCTGTGTGAGTTTCTTGTAACTTTTATCTAAAATAAAGGATCTTCACTATTTATTGTAAGGGCAAAACTGACTATATCTTCAAAGTCATACCTCGCTTGTGTTTTGTGAGTCTGCTTTTCAATAGATTTACCAATCCATATGACTCATCTTTCTCTCTTGTTGCTTCTGGTTTACACCACGATCTCGTAGAGCTTTACCTCAACTGTTGCTAGACTCTTTCGGTGTAGTGAGGGCAACATCATCTACCATCATATTCCCTACCAGCATGTAGAGGTTCTAAACTTTTTATCATTTCATGATCACCATTTCTCATTTGCTGATTTTCATTGTTCTACCTTTTATTGCGTACTTACAACCTAAAGAGTCCAAAACCGATAGTGAAATCATATTTTTTCTTTAGCTCTGGAGTGTATCTGACATTTCCTCAAATCCTCACAACTCCATCAAACATCTTGATTTTTACTGTACCAATTTTAATGACTTTGCAAGTTATATCATTATCCATTAGAATCATACCATCGTCACGTGGTTTACACGTATCATATCACTCATTAATTGGACACATATAATAAGAGCAACATGAATCAAGTATCTGTGATTTAGACAAAAGATTACAATTAGAAAATACTGAAAGTAAGTTTACATTTACCTCACTATCTGATTTTTTCTGTACAAAATTTTTAGACTCTGAACGTGTCTTTCGTTTCTTCTTCTTTTTCTTCTCTACATACTTCTTTATCTCTTCACACTGGTTCTTGTAATGATTAATTTTGTGACATTAGAAGTACTCCACATTTTTTATCTATTCGGACCCTATTTTCCTCCATACTCAGCTCGACTCTGATTTGGTCACAACCAATCCTTCTGCATCCACTTCATCATCATTTTTCATACGAGAGGAGTGCACTGATGAGCTCTTTCACTTTCAACAACTCCTTTTCATATATCAATGTTGTCACAAGATGATCAAATAATGTAAAAGCAATGCTAATTGAAGTATTATTTTATCCTTTTTGTTAAATTTAATATCAAAAGTTAACTGTGTGATGAGCATATTAAAAGCATTCAAATATTATAAGAGGCTTGTACTTTTTTTCATCTACAATTTATACAACAATTTCTTCATGTACAACTTATTGGCAGATTTTTCTTCAACTAGATACTTTTAATTTCTTACACATTTTTGTCATCTCTACATTGATAACATTGTGAATAATCTCATCTCCCAGATTCAATTAAATTGCACTCGCAACCTTGGCATCATGTTCATCCCAATCGTCGTCGGTCATCTTCTCTAGCTTCGTTATCTTCTCGAGTAACGTTTTCGATGAGATTACTTGTTGGATCAACAAATATTTTATGCATCACTGTCCGTTGAATTGCTCACCCTCATATTTGATGTTCATCATCTTTACCACAATTGAGTGATCAAACAACTAATCCAAAATTTTGATGCTACATGTTGTGTAATGGAACCGACTATTAGATCCGCAAGCAATGAAGAAATTAAGACAAATCACAAAAAATGCAAGAATATATATGGTTCGACAATGTGCATAAGTCATAGATGAAGACTTAGGGCAATATATATCATTTCCACTAAAATCAATACAGATTACAAGTTTTCTATTACTTACTTGCCTCAAATTAAACTTCTCTTAAATATTTTGGGTGTTTAGCAAAGTTACTGCTAGTAGTTTATAGATTGTAACTTATACCTTATAGATCGTAACTTGTAGCAGAAACTGTGAGTATTTGGTAAAGATTGTAATTTTTAGTTAAAATAGAAAAAAAATAATTATAATTTATAGCAGAAGCCGTGAGTGTTTAAAATAGATTATAACTTGTAACTACAATAGAAAAAAAATATAATTTATAACAAAAAATAATAACAATAAGCTAAAAACTTTACCAAACAACCCCCATTCTCTTCTTCTAGAGCCCTTTTCAATTACTATTGATTGTCTGTCTTAATCAATAGTAATTGAGAATGGACTTATATATATATATATATATGCCCCTATGAAAAAAAATTATAAAAATGCAATAATTCGTGCCTCCATGACAGCACTGTTCGAATGTCTTAAAGGCCCATCCAGACTCAACTCAGCAGGGCCATCTTGATACCCATTGTCCAAAAGCGTCCGAACAAGAGTCACATCCGTTTTGACGAAACAGCTCAATGACGAAATTTGGGACAAAGTGAACAAAATGATTATTGACATATTTTATTTTGGTTACTTGGGTTTTTAGTCATTCTTTTTTTTTACCAAGTGATCAAAATCTTTTTTTTTTTTATATTTTCTTGCGAGACGAATTAAAAAAAAAATTTCTTATTGACTAAAAAATAAAAAATTATAAAAATAAAAATACTTTACCAATTGACTTAAATTTTTAACTTCATAAAAATACTTCATCTCAAAATCTTAAAAAGCTTGTTTTTAAGAAAATTTAATTTTTTTAGAAAGAGAAATAAAAAAAATTAGATCGTTTGGGATAATTTTTTATAGTAGTTTTTTTTACTTTTTTACTTTTTATTAAAATATATAATATATTTTTACTTTTTGTTTTTAAATATTAGTACTTGAGATATTGGCACGACTTTTGTTATTTTTGTGAAGAATGTTGACTTTTTTAATTGATAGTATTATAGTAATTTTATTAAAAAAAAATAAGTTATTTGGGATATGTATTGACTTTTTTTTCTTAAAAAACAAAGATAAAAAAACTTAGTTGGCTTTTTTAGAGAAACCAAACGGTATAGCTTAAAAACTTGTTTTTAAAAAAAATTAACTTTTAAGTTAAACTAAATAGGGACTTAAGTGGACTTAGTTGAACTTCTTTACAAAAATAAAAAAAAATAATTTTTTTAAAATGTCAAACAGGATTCATGTTATGCTTGATCATTCACTTAATTGAAGTTTAATGACACTAATATTATTTGTTTCAATAATAATAAGAACGAAGTTGTTCTAAAAAAAAATTAATAATAATAATAAGTACGAAGAAAATAATTTTAATTCAGAATTAAAATATACAGAGCGGATTGATTCAAAGTATGTCTGCCAACGTAGCACTAAGCTTGAATCGCGGTGCATCATTCACTTCACTTTCGAGAATAGTACTAAGAAAATTGACATGATCAATAATTTCTAGGCAGCCCAGTCGTCATAATCTGATGTATGTTAGTTAGCAGGGAAAAACTGGAACTAGGGTGGTGTTTGGCCTAGTTTTTGAAGCTAATTTTTTGACTGTATTTACTTGATTGAATTAAATTTGATATCCTATTTTACATTGGTAGAAGATTGAAATTATATTTGGTATGTAAAGAAATTTGTGAGCTACTACTAATAACTGAGTTTAAACTTTTACGCCGCAATATTTGGCCTCTTTATTCAAGTTCTTGAATTAGTAACATCATAGTTAATCTTAATCGCGTGATGAGTTTCATATCAGTGTGCATAGAGGAGTAGAGACTCCAAAGAAGAGTAGAAGTTTCAAAATTATATATTTGTGCATACTTATAGGCTGCTATCTACGTTCTAACCAGGGAAAGAACCTGAGCCATGTGACGATAGCGTCGTATATTTGAGTGAGGGATATTATAATACCCCATTCCACATTGGTGGGGGATTGAATTATAATTGGTATACAAAAAAATTTGGAAATTAATAACTTGACTTAATCATTTTGAGCTGCATTGTTAGATTTTTTATTCAAATTATTGAGTCAGTATTTTATTTGGGTTGTTTCTAATTGGGTCGCTTCACTAAACATAGAATTGAATTATATATCTCATAGGATTATATATTTTTTATTTAAATTTAACAAATGGTGGAAAAAATTATGCATCTATTGAATAATTAATCCCACAAAATATATGTATTACAAATAAAAATGATTGATGTTGATATTTGTTCTACATTTCTTTCTCTCTCTCTCTCTCTTTATATATATATATATATATATATATATAAAGATGCTTGATCATTCACTTATTAAATTATCTTTATTTTTATCCAAACTTATAGAATATTATTTTGTGCATGGCTGAAAAAATCTCGTTGTTATTTAAGTAAATTTGAAGTCTTGTATGATGGAATATATTTTTTATACCACATTTATTTTGGTATTTAAGTCTATATAGTATTTATTGTATAAAGTTAGTGGGACTTGATTTCACATTATCCCCATATATTGTCTTGTACAGTTCAATTCCTTCTTATTAAAACTCCAAACATACTCATGCTATGTTTACTTTATGCATTATGCAAATTCATAATTAAATCACAAAAAATCATAATTAAAATATCATACAAATTTATAAATCAACAAAGGACAAAAATTCATAAATTTAATCATATAATTCCATAAATAAAAATTACATAATTCATAATTAAATTTTTTCAAATTTAATATTTTGAATATTTTATAACTTCAACCGTAAATATTCATAAATTCAACCATATAATTTTATAACTGCATAATATAGAACCCAAGATATGGGATAACCTATGATGTCATTGCTTTTCACAACTTCATGGAAAAATTAATGGAATGACCAATTCAACATATGTGATCCATCTATCTTAATCAGAATGATAGTGATATATTCTATAACGCCTATTTTAAAAAAAAACAATATAAAAAGAAAAAATATATAAATTAACCAGATTA
Organism: Heliamphora exappendiculata; assembly: GCA_034768845.1. NCBI lineage: Eukaryota > Viridiplantae > Streptophyta > Magnoliopsida > Ericales > Sarraceniaceae > Heliamphora > Heliamphora exappendiculata. Next base: position 8,537 of record JAOTRH010144607.1, on the reverse strand, counting down.
TATAAGATGCATCATCCATAGTTTGACATCATGAAAAAGCTTTTACATATCCTAGTTTGTTCTTGTGGGGTGAGTCCAAAGGGCTTTATCCATAGAGATTCTTAATTGTAAAAAAAAAAAAAAAAAAAAATCATGAGAAAGCTTCACAGGGTGTTTGTTGTCTCCAAGTTTATAATAAAAGTTGATTATTAAAAAAATATATCAAAATTTCCCCCAGGGAATATTTTTGAGATTTTTGCTTATTTTTATCTTTTTTTGGATTTCAAAAATTTTTAAACTATTTTTTTTACTTGATTGGATCCTCTCAGTCTGAGGAATCAAAAAAAGTAAAACTTTGTGATAATTTTTTAACTAAAAGATAAAAATAAGCAATATAAAATTTAATTAATTAGCTGGTTTAAAGTTATTTTAATTATAAAATTTTACTTTTTCATATTGTATCTCAATTAAAAGAGTTCAAAAAAAAATAGTTTGAACAAACAATGATAAAAATAAAAATAAGTAAACTAAGATAATCAAATAAAAAAATCATTTTTTCTTTAGCATTTTAAAATTATTTTTATCCATGGGCATAAATATAAAAAATGTGTCAATCACCCCGCACGACTTTCGATGGCCCTTTCGACCAGCACGACTTTCGATGGCCCTTTCGATGGCCCTGTTTGGATAAGATGATTATTTGCTTATTAACAAATAAGTAAAAACATAAATAAGTTATTTTGTTTGGCTACTAATTAATTTATTTATTTATTTAGTTTATTTTTGTTTATTTACTTAATTACTTATTTGTTTATTTTTGACTTATTTAGTTTATTTTTGCTTATTTACTTAAATAAGTCACTTCGTTTGATTAAATTTTTACTTATTTTTGTTTATTTGACTTATTTGTTTATTGACTTAAATTTTTTTTATTTGACAAATCAAATGACGTTACTTATTTAGGTACTTATAAGTTAAATAAGCTAATAAATTATTTATCGAAACGAGCCAATATAAATAAGAACGGACTCAAAACTTTAACCAAGAAGTGGTGACCATATATACTAACAAAATATTTAGAAAGAATATATGGATTGCAATATTAATTTTTAATGGCATAAAAAGAAAATATAACATCAAAATATATATAAATATACATGTTTTCTAATATTGACAATGATTACAAAAGATAGCAATTATAAGTCAGATTTATCTATTAAAATGAGACATTTTGAGTTGTGCCATGCTTTTTTTATATTATTAAAAATATTTATAATAGAATTGATATTAAAATTCTTAGCCATAAGAGGTTGAATTATGAATTTTCTTAATTTCATTAATACTTAAGACAACTCAAAAATTGTTGACAAATTTTAAAAATCAAGATTATTATAAACATCGAACTTATAGGATAATACTCGTGTTTGAATTAGTTTTTTTTAGATTTTTTAGATTTTTTTATAAAACAATAAATGTAAAAAAATATAAAAAAAGCTAACTTAGACTAAATTAGTAGATTTTTTTAAAAAATTTTAAGCAAAAAACTTTTAAAAAAAATTAAGTCAAACATAAATTGTGTAAAATTCATAGAATAAGAACATAGGCAACTGTAAAATTCATAGAATAATACTTCTTTGCTGACTTGTAACTTTTGTGATTAATTATTATTATTTTTCTTTAAAAAATCTATAGGTGATGAGCCTATATCTTTTGAAATAATTAAACGTGATACAGTTGATACATGGGAAACGTAAACCAAAGAAAAAAATGATAAAAACTTTATTTCGTTAATTCGAGAATAAATACCTAAAGTATTAATTTTTTCTAAACTTGCTATTCACCGTAAATTATAGAATTAAAGGTATCAAAGTTCTTTGTTAATTTACATAAAATACTAAAGAATTTGAAAAAAAAAAAAAAATACTTTTTTATTTTTATTAATCAACAATTGAATAGCCGTAAGACCCTTACAATATATTTATAACAGTAAAATGGTAAATAAAAGAAATTAACCCATTACTGAAATGAAATCATATCAAATTTCTAATTAGCAAAAAATACAAAAAATATAATTTTGAATAAATATAATTTTAACTTTTTAAAATATATAGAAACGGGCCAAAATAAATGGTACTGAAAATAAAACTTCATAGAAAAAGTTATTATCAAAATAAAAAAAATTCAATTATCGCCTGCATCATTATCCCCAGCACGAGAAAACTTGTTCTCGAGTTTTCATAACTTGAAATAACTTGACAAATCACTATTTATTCGTATCTGTTTTGCGCTTTAGATCATTCTTCTCTGATAAAATCTTGCAATATATCACTCGATCCAACCACATTTTTCTTACCAAAAATAAGAAAATGTTTTTAAAGTGCAACATTGAAGAGGCTAGTCCAAGACAATTTTCAACGCCGATGATTGTAAAATAACTTTTTTTTTTGCAATATGTTCATAACATTTTTATTTTTAATATTTCCGACATTCAATAAGTGATTCTTCATCAAAAATTGTTGGTTTATTTCAATTCATAATTAGATCTAAAATAATATTTGAGTTGAATGTCTTTTCAATGGCACCTTCTTCTAAGAGGAGTGGGGTTAGTGAATGATTGCGGTATTGAACTACCATAGTTATGACAATAATATTTTCAAATAAAGCAGCAATTGACTCTCCAACTTGTATAATTATTTCTTTTGCTCGAACAACTTATACAGTACAGAGTCATCTTGTGCATACACATTTTTAACAAGATTATATCGATTATCACGGACTTTCTGTCATACCATGATTTGGGATTAAGCGCAAATTTTGATATCAATTAATGCAGCAAAAGATATAAAAGAAAAAATAATAATAATAAGAACTTGAGTTCGTTCATTCAATAATGAATGCAGAAACAAAAATCTTTTCTAATCCGGTTGATTATCTATGATTACAAAAATTAAAGGCATCAAAATTCTTTATTAATTCACACTAACTACTAAAGAATTTAGAAAAAAAAAAAAATACTCTTAAATTTTTATTAATCAATAACTAAATAGTCATAATGCCTTTACAACTTATTTATAATGATAAAATTATAAATAAAAAGAATCAAAATTTTAATTTGTAAAACTTACCAAAAAAGCACAAATTTAAATAAACTTAATTTTAACTACTAAAAAGATATAAAAAATGTGTCAAACAAGTGGCACGAAAGAATTCTTTAAAAAAAGCTATTAATAAAATAAAATTTTTGTAATTCTTACCTGCATCACAAGTATAATAACAAATATTTTTAAAATCATAGAGATGAATACCGCCGCCATGTATCCCATGGGTCATCATTGATTACAAAATAAGGTCAAAATTTTAACTTAAAAACTGCAGCTAAAGACAAAAACTTCATTGCTTCAGCTGGAAATCCACCGTGCCATGTGCTTTTTCATTTTTCAATTCCACTCTATTGTAATTTGTTGGGCTTGGTGTATTGAATTTTGATATTTATGTTCAGTAAAACGTTTAAACAGTATTAAAATATTAAAAAGAGTAAAAATGGTTATCAAAAACTCTACAAATTATAAAAAAATCGAGACTTGTCTTTGACTTATATATTGAGCGATTTGTGCACGATGAAAATTTTAGTGCAGAGTTAAGCCTGCAGATTTAAGGGTTTTTTTTTACCCAATTTTAGTGTTACATATAAAGGGTTTTATATCTTTAAAATATTAGAATGCCTATTCTCATTGAGAGGTTCAAATTAAAATGCTAAAAGATAGTATAAAGAGATATAGAAAGACTCGACTCGAGGCATACGCGATTATGAAGTTGAGAATGAAATTTGTATTTCATATTTGTTAATAGTGAATTATTTATTATCTCGTGGAAATAAACAGTTATCCGAATCATATATATTTTTATTTTTATTATATTTTTATTTGTTTTATGTTGATCGTAGCATATATAGATTTTTCGTTGCCCAATCAATCGTATTTTGGAGATTTGTACCATAAAATCTTAACATAATTGTAGATCTTCATTTCTATCTGGAAGTCACTTTCATTGCTTTTTTTTTTTTAAATAATCAAATGTCTAAATTAACTTGATTAATTTTGGGATCTTACAATTGATGGCTGTCAGCAAATCTCCAATAGTCATAAACTAGTGATGATTAAAAAATAAATTCAAAAAGTGACCAACCGACCTAACTGCTAGTGTTCTAGTGCTAGTTGCAATGAATGGATCTAAAAACAATAATCCACAAAAAAATTATTATGATGAGAAACTATTTAATTCACAGTACAAGGAACAAGCTGTGAGGCTCAGTGATGCCACATGCTTTTCCATTTCTTCCCCTTCTATGAGGTTGTAAATGTACCCACCACTCCTCTATTTGGAAATCACAACTCCTCAACTCTGTTTAATGAATTTTCAAGAAAAGCAGCTTTAGCTAGGAACATTAATAAGTGGCTTACTTTAAAAAGTAGATGTTGATTTTGATCCCATCTTCCTTAGTAGGATGGTATAGGGTCGGGTGAGGTCGATGACGAGGTTTTCATCACTTTTTCTTATTTGATTGGGACGAAAACAGTGACGGCCCGATAGTTTCGGAGGCATTAGACGAGATATTAATTGGAAACTTTTTATATTTAAATTTATTTTTTCATTTTTAAAAATTCCATTTTTGTTCTTTTTGAAATATAAAATTATTGATTATTTCGGAATCAAGTTATATTAACATATCTTCCTCTTCAATTGATAACATTCCTAATCCACTTAATTTTTCTTGTGACGTAACCGATCTAAAATAAGACTTAATTAATTTTAATTTAGAAAAACTTCTTTTAGTTGAAGCTACTGGTATTGGAATTGCTAATTATATATTCTATAAGTAATGCATAAATTTGAAGAAAAATTAGTACATCAATTGGAGTCATCTTTTTCTCTTCTAGTTGGTAAATTTTCTTTTAAAACTTTTAATTTTGAAATTAAATCTAAATCATTAATATCACTAAAGGCGCTGTGCTTTAACAAATTTTCATGACTAAGACAAGTAAAAATTTGTGCAAAGTAGTGAGTCAAATAATAAATAGAAAATAAGAAATGTATTAAGCGTGAGACAAAGGAAGAATAAAAATAGTTTTTTTTTAGAGATTTTTAAAAATCATTGCATTCAATGTAGATTATTCAAGTTGCTTCAGTTTTCATATTTCAAAAATGCCAAAGATTTTTTTTCAGTAACCCTATTGATCTTGGGAGCGCAATTCATTAAATGAGAAATTTTCTTTTTGCCCGGATATTAAAGTTTTGATTTTCGAAAGATTTTGGTTTTACACTATTCTTTTATTTAGAAAACTCTAATATATAAATTCTTTAAATTTGACAAAATTAAGCCTAGCTTACTCTATTTGTAGGCCTACTAATATATGTTTTTTTGTTTTTTGTTAGTAGGAATTATTTTAAATCTCATATATAACAGTATGTATTATAAATGGCATTACAAATTTGGGGCCTTGTTATTTTCGGGGCTTAAAACGGTTGCTTAATTCGTGTAACAAATGAGCCACCTCTAGACAAAAATAGAAAAAAAAAAATCTGTGAAAGCGTGGATAACGGACTGAGCGGGAAGGGGATGTGAGTAGTTTTAAAGGTTTAAGAGAATAATAAAAATAAAAATAAAAGATAATAAAATAAATAAATAATAATAATTGATAAAGTAATAGAATTAAAAATACAAAATATAACAAATGGAAAAGGAAGAAAATATAACAAACGGTTGTATTGTCTTTTTTTTTTCCCGTTAACGCCTATTCGACACAGCAAAGGGGTGCCGGCGGGTGCCTTAGTGGAGAATGTGATTTCATTTTCTTCCTTTTAAAAGTAGCTAATAATTTGGAATCTGTTTTCTTAAGGTCCTGACTCTGGAATGACAATTGGCTTTTCAGCAAAAAAAAAAAAGAAAAAAAAAAGTAAGTTAAAGTAGCCTGTTTGGTAAAAAAAAGTTAATAAGTTAAATTAAAATATTAAATTTTAATATATTTTATTTAAATTTTCATATCATTTTAAAAGATAATATTTTTTCAGTTTGATAACTTATTTATTATTAATGTCAATTTTATAAAAAAATAAAAAAATAACTTTTTACACAATACGGATAAAAAAAAAACTTTTTACATAATGAAACAACTTCAAAAAGTTAGCTTACAAGTCAATTTATCAATCATCATATTTTGAAGTCAATTTAATTTTTTAGCTAAAAATATAAAAATATAAAAAAAAAAAACTTTTAAGTTACTTGCAGTCAAATCCTGGCAATAGCCAAACAAGACCAAACCAAAAGTTAGAATTAAAAAAGTGGTTTATGAAGTGGAAAGAGAGAATGATGAGGTAAGCAAGCAACAAATGAATTAGGGTGACACGCCCACCAGTTTCGCTGGAGTTCAGGACAGAGAGGATTTTGAACAATTTCAATGGAAAAAAAAAAGAGACAAAAAAAAGAAAATTTTAAAAATTAAATTTTTTTATACCTCATAAAAGATTTAATTTCACAATTTTTATTTTAAAAAATTTAGTCATATTAAATTTGAAATAATTTTACTATGTCTAATTTATTCATATTTAAAAGTTAATCTTTTCTGTTTTGGATATGCAAAAAAATCTAAATAATATATTTATTAAGCTATCATAGCTGTTAGGAATGAGAAGTAATATATTTTTATTTAACTAATGTTTCAATTTTCTAAATTGATAAATGCATCACTTATCACATTAGACTAAAATTATGAAAAAATATTACTACGTGACTAAACTCTATTATCAGATAATAATATGATTTATACTAAAATTATTCTAAAAAAAAAAACATAGCAAAACTAAGGGCGGGTTTAGAATGCTTAAAAACTTAATTTTACGAGGTCAAGCTAATTTATTTTCTAAAGGAAGAAAAAATTTGAGATTGATTGGGATAATGGTTTAGGGAAACTTTTTTCTTTCTATTTTTTATTAAAATATTTAATATTCTCTTATTTCTTACTTTTAACTTGTAGCTCGTAGTGTTTGGAATAACATCACGATTTATTTTTGGTATAATAGTCATTCCATTAAAAAAAAGTTAATTTGGGATGTGAATATGTTTTTTTTCTTTAGAAAAAAAGTGAAAAAAATAATTTGTTTTTTCTAAGATGCCAAACAGCTTAAAAACGAGATTTGTTTTTCCATAAAAAAAAATCCAAAACAGGGGCTAAGAAGATTCACATAAGCATTGAAACAGAAGAATCATGTTAGGATTGGTTTTAGCCATCATTAATAGATTGAGGTGAATGATCTGAGAATAAATTCTTAATCACAAGAGACAACAAATTCTTAATCACATGAGGCATTCTGTTAGTTATATCATGATAGGAAATGGAGTAAATTGTTGATGAGGCAAGTTTTTCTCCATATAGAATAATCATTCATTTGTTGTGGTCTTTACTGAAAATAGCTATTTTGTAGTTTTGGAACATATTGTGATGTTATTTATGTGATGTTCTTATTTGTTCGGAGTATGTCTTGTATTTTGTAGATTCGTATAATTAATATTTAATTTACATGTATTTGAATTGAACTTGAGTTATGAATCTATAAGGAGTCTAATACATATAGAGTTTATAATTATATGTGATTAGAATTTTAGAGTTTGCCTATAAATATGACTCTATAATTCTAATTATCGTGTGAAGAGAAAATCAAAATGGTAGAGATATAAGGAGAGATGAAAAAATTCAGAGGTACATGAGTAACCTTTGAACGGGAAAATAGAGTTTGTTTCAGAGCTCGAGTTGTGGGTGTCGAATTTTGAAGTATTTTTTATCTCGAGTTTGTACATTCTACAATTATAGTGGATTATCTCTCACCCGTGGATGTAGGCAGGTTGTGCCGAACCACGTAAATTTTTGTGTGATTTTTTTTTAGTGTGTGCAATTATTTTTACTTCTATTCGTATTCAGGGATTAGTGTTCAAATTCCAACATTATTTAATCGTGTATTGAAAAATAATAATTTTTTTGTGTAAAACAATATTAACTCACTTTTATTTGATAAATTGAAGACAAAAATTATCTATTTAGTTAGAAGTATTACATAAATAATATCATGCAGTACTTAGAATGTAACTAATGATCCCTTTCCTTAGTTTCCTTTGTTCCAAACCTAGCACAAGAATTTTGAATTTACAACTTTCATGTGTCCTGATATTCCCTTCTGTCGGCTATTTTAATGCAATTAATCTTCCACTTACGTCACTCATCAAATTTTCTTGTGTTCGTTTTGAACTATGAAAAGGGGATGGTTAGTTTGGTCAATTAACATCTGTGGAGGACATGAATAATAATAATAATTAACAGTTAGCACACGAATCTGTGTGCAGATTTAGAGTAATTATATTCTTAAAATAAAAAATATTAGGGTAAATTACACTGATCTCCTATGAGATTTTTGACAAAAATAAAAATCTCTAATGTAGTTTCAAAAATTACACTAACACCCAATCAGATTTGATTTTAACATCAAAGAGACCCCAACCGTTACAATTT
>JAOTRH010144586.1:0-13618 GCA_034768845.1 Heliamphora exappendiculata | reverse complement strand
TATTATATTAGTACACACACCAGCATAAATACATTTATAATACCTTCTTGTGGGACAACGTTATTATCAGCTACAATTTACAATTTGTTGAACATCCCACGCAACTCATTTCCTTCTATTACTAGGATAAATAAATTTATAATAAAAAACTAAAATAAGTAAAAGAATTAAAAAAAAACTAAATGAAATAACATGTTAATAATGGAAAAAAATAAAAAGCTATGTGAATTATCTCTTATCTTTTAACCGCGAAGAAAAGTTTAAAAAAAGGAAAAGATCTATATATGTATTGCATGCAGTAGTAACCATTATTTCAAAACTAGAAAAAAAGAAGAAGAATATATACAAATCTTACCTTTTTGTCGGAGTACAGTTGTAATAACTCTTCTCTAAAAATTAATAAAAATACGACACGTGTTCAATTTAGCTTTTCAACTCAGCTGATTTAGCTTCTCAAAATAATATAGTATCTCAAAATTTATTTTAGAAACAATTAAATAAAAAATAAATCAGAAAATACTCTTAAAATGAAATTTCTAACAAAGCCTTATAAATAAAATTTAAATCGAAAATTAAAAATCAGAAAAATTTAAATTTTTGACAATTACAAAATTTGAAAACATGTAGTTCGGGAATTTTTGCTAGAATTTCGTCGATATAATAATTCACGAAATAACATTAAAAATTTATATTAAATTTTGAAAAAAAATTTGAATAAAAAATTTTACATCAAAAATTTTAGACGGTGCAAAATATCCTCAAGGTTTGACACATGTTACTGCGTGTCAATACCTATGGTGAATAAGCATTACTAGTGTTCGGTCGAATTGAATTACGTTTAAGAAAAATTGTTATGAGGATTCATTAGCAAAGAGAATGAAAGATAGAAAAATTGAGAGAAAGCTGAGAAAGAAAAACGCTAAAAAGGAGAAAAAGAATCGTCTGAGAAAGAAAAATGCAAAAAAGGAGAAAAAGAATCGCGTGTTGGTATAATCTCTATTATGAGATATTTTTAAGTAGCTTATACACCATATTATTATTTTTAATATTATATATATACTCACACTTAATATTATATTTTATTAAATAAAATTCTGGATATTTGAATTAAAATAGTTATTACTCATCAGTTATGCCTATTAATGAATATGTACAAATCTAAAATAACTTCCTTAATAGAAGGAAGTAAAAAATGGTGTGATTATTAAGAAAGAGTCCCTATCTATTTATAAAAGAAATTTATGTTTTTCGTCAATTAAGGATTTTATGTGAGAATAGTATAGACTGAAAATCCTATCTATTACCTTTCATAAAAGTGAAAGTCGTATAAACAAAGTGTTCAATTCAATGATTTCTGAATTTTGAGAGTACCACATAATAGCTAAAGATATGTATTTTTCGCTGTTTATTTTAATGATTTGATTCTCCCATATTTTTTAATAATTGGTATCAAAGCCCATCTTTTCATGGTAAATTAATATTCTGTTAAAGTTGAAATAAAAATTTATCCATGCCGTTTCATTCTTGTGATATTCTGTGTCTTCGAATATTACTTCTTTTGTTTTTGACTAAATCACACCTTGAGAATTTTTCATGGGCACGCTGTCCAATAACGTATATATCCCACCACCTATTTTCTAGATCCATTTACACTTCTCTGGAATCACAGAAGCCAACGTTTAGTTGACACCAAGTATTAAGACTTTTACATACCTTCAAAGTAATTTCATAATCTAACAAATTCAATAAAAGACAAAAGAAAGAAATAAAGTTTTGGCCGGCGATGGGTATAAAATAAAAAAAAATAGTTTTGATAAATAAAAAAAAAATTGTTGCTCCTGTAATGGTGCAAATTGTTGAAAAACAGTGTGGGGCATTAAAGTTGTTGAAGGTTGATTAATGATTGTCTTTTGGTTTCTGGAAGCTTGGTTCGAAAGGTTCTGGACACATGGCCTGTTGGGTTGATGGCCTCTTTACATGTTTGTTTGATAAATATCTTAAGTGTTTTACTGATATCAACATTTATTAGAATAATTTGATGCAATTCAGAACTCTCATTGTGTTCAAAGTATACCGTTTGTTACTTTTGCATAGATTTATTGTGTTATGTAATTATTATTGCTATTGGCACTCTAAATGTGTTGCTTATGCAATTAAAATGGATTTCTGCAAAGTATTAAATTTTGGTTGACCATGGATATTATATAGATATATGATGCTGTTGATCATGTGTTTTTTAATTTTATTTGTTCATTAAGTAAAAAAACAATATACTTTTATGCACTATATAAGCCAAACCTTGACAAATATTCAAGATTTATATCACACCCCAAAAATTCAGGGTTAGGTGAAAAGCCTTCCAAACTACCATTTTTACAAAAAAGATAGAGTTTTACTAATAAAACAAATATCTAAAATTAAGACAGCATTTAGAATTTAAAAGAGTACCCCTAGGTTCACTCTCAGTGCAACATACATACATGTTCATACATTTATACATACAGCCTCAAGGCTTACAACACATGTTTTCAAAAACAAGCAACTACTGTAGAAATACATATTTCTATATCAAAAAGAAAAATTATAAATAGTCTTCCCCCATCACGGGTGTATCTTGATCATCACCTCATGATCATCCACATCAACACTTGAAAGGGTTTTTAACAAATCTCACTACGTGAGTCGAAATCCAATAGAAATAGACTATGATGAAATAAAGCTGGATATGCAATCACATATCATAAAGTATATCAAAAATGATTTTTATTTCATAAAACCCCAAGTATAACCCCATACGCACACACGCACGCCCACGCACGCACGCTATCATCACATCCATGTGATTTTACCAACTCATGATTTTAAAACATAGGCACCGATACCGAGCGGGCATATAGACCTCGTTACATTACTACCACCCGGCCAACACGAGGCCCGTGAAGTAACTGGATGTCCTATACTTCCGACACAACCTTCGTCCTTTCCCAGTTCACTAGCCGGCGGGCTGAGAAACCCATTCTGCGTAGTTTTCTGGTCTTTCATCGATGTGCAACTTGTGTCCAAATTAAATCAATCCGTAGATCTCAACACTGTCCTTTTTTATTATCACATCAAAATTAAGATACACACTCATGAGTCCAACCCTATGAGGTTCCTCTCACCAAACTCACAACACCGCGAGTCCAACCCCAAAGGTTCCTCTCGCCAGACCCATAGCATCTCAAAACATGTAGTAAACCAATAAAAGCGTAAATCATGCTTTTTACCCATATAAACATGGTGTAAAACATACAAGATGATATGTAAGCATTTTCACCTGTAAAAAAGTATAAAATTGCACGTATTACCCTTTAAAGACAACATAGTCTAGGATCCTACTTTGAAGAGTCAAAACTCGAAGCCTCAAAATTCGAACCCTGTAGGAACGAGAATATGACCGGATGAAAGTGATGCTAGCAACGTAAATATCAAGGATCTATAAGCTGATTGTTAAAAACTAGGCCCAGGCATAGTAGAAAAGTAGAGAGAAGGTAGAGAGCTTGAGAGAAAAAAAGGTTTCTGAAAATGAAAAAAATGAATTTTCCTGAATGAAAAGCATACTGGACTATAGATAGTCTCGGTCAAAAAGCAGGTTCAATCGATTGAATGGATCACCTCGGTCGACTGAAGGAGTTTTAGATCTAGAAAACTCCTCCGTCGCCACTGTCCAGTTGACCGATCCTAAGCTCCAGTCGACTGGATCACCCTTCAGTCGACTGGGGACAACCATCTAGTCGACTGAACCGCTAGGCAACGCTAGAATTATTTTTTTCAACTCTCGGTCAAGCCAAACGAACCCTAACCAAACCTGAGAAAGCGTAAAATACATCTACTCATGCTGTTCTACAATACTGAAGCATAAACTATTCACCGAGGATATACATATAACATAAGAAGCACATAATACATGTATATCTCATAAAATAAAAAGGTACATGGTCTCATAGCTTTCCCCCCTTAAGGAATTTCGTCCCCAAAATTCACTACAAGGTCACGAGGTAAATAACTCAGGGTATCTAGCACGAATCCGAGACTCGAGCTCCCACGTCGTTTCCTCAACCCCATGATAAAGCCAAATGACATTGACATAAGTAATCGTTCTCCCTCTCAACACTTGTTCCTTCGTATCTAGAATCCTCACTGGACGTTCCTCATATGTAACATTATTATCAACCTGTTGCTCGGTCTAATCCAGAACATGTGAAGGATCAGGCTCATATTTTCGAAGCATGGAAATCTGAAACACGTTACACACAGACGCCAACTGAGGTGGCAAAGCCAAGCGGTATGCTACTGCTCCAACCATGTCAAGGATCTCAAATGGTCCAATGAAATGCAGCGATAGTTTCTGGCTACGGTCAAATCTCACCAAACCTCTACGTGGTGAGACCTTCATGAACACATGATCCTCCACTGCAAACTCCAATGGTCTCCTCCTCCGATCTGTATAACTCTTCTAGCAATTCTGAGCTGTTATCAAATGCTGACGAATTACAGCAATCTTCTCTGTCGTCTCCCATACCAAATCGGGTCCCAAAATGATAGTCTCTCCCACAGCTGTCCAACTTATAGGTGATCCGCACGGCCTACCATATAAAGCCTCATACGGTGCTATCCCAATACAGAACTGATAACTGTTGTTGTATGCAAACTCTGTCAATGGTAGATGGTCCTCCTAAGAACTCCAAAAATCAAACACATAGACCCTCAACATGCCCTCTAAAATTTGGATGGTCATTTCAGACTGACCGTCTATCTGTGGGTGAAAAGCTGCATTAAAGGTCAAGCTCGTCCCCAAATCCACTTGAAGACTCTGCCAAAAGCGCTATGTAAAACGCGGTTCTCGATCAGAAACAATAGTCACAGGTACTCCATGCAGTCGGACTATCACTCGGATGTATAATCTACCTAGTCTATCCACCGAATCCCTCACTCAAATGGGAAAAAAGTGTGCAGACTTCGTCAATCTATCAACCACAACCCACACAGCATCGTGTCCCTTCGACGATCTAGGAAGTCCTGATACAAAATTTATCGTAATATTCTCTCACTTCCACTCAGATATCGGTAATGGCTGTAACAGTCATATTGGTTTCTGATGTTCTTCCTTTACCTGCTGACAAGTAAGGCACCGAAAAACGACCCGAATCACATCCCTCTTCATACCCGTCCACCAGAACTGACGGTGCAAGTCGTGATATGTCTTCGTGCCTCCATGATGCATTGCAAGACGTGAATAATAAAGATCATGTAATACCTCAGCACGGCACGCCTCTGGTACAAACAAGCTTCCTACAGATCTCAAACTCTGATATGAGCTCACGACCCATCCACCAGTGTCCTTCCCACTAATAGTACGATTTCGTTTCATTTGAACCTCCTGATCTGTTTGCTGAGCTGCTAGCACACGTGCAACCAATGCAGGTTGTAAAGCTACAGAAAATAAGATTGCACCCTTCCCAGTCTCCTCAAGACACCGATCAAACTCACTGTTCTCTCCTAACATATCCCATTCTCGTATAGCAACAGAAGCTAACGAACCATAAGATCTCATACTAAGTGTGTCACCCACAACACTGGCCTTCCCCGGGTGATACTACAAGTTGAAGTCGTAGTGTTCGAACAATTCCATCCATCGTCGTTGGCGAAGATTGAAGTTTTTCTTTGAAAACAAGTATTTTAGGCTCTTATGATCATTGAAAACCTCAAAATGCTCACCGTAAAGATAATGTCGCCATACTTTCAAGGCAAAGACCACTACGGCCAACTCTAGATCATGTGTCAGATAGTTCTTCTCATGAACCTTCAACTACCGAGATCTGTAGGCCACAACCTTACCTCCATGCATTCAGACACAACCCAGACCATCAAGTGACGCGTCGCAGTACACTGTGTAACCTAAACCTCACTCAGGATTGATCAATACTGGTGTGCTGGTCACTTTCCTCTTCAGCTCCTGAAAAGATGACTCACAGGACTTATTCCACATAAACATAACTCCCTTCTGCGTAAGACGCGTCATCGGCGCTGCAAGTCTAGAAAAATCCTTTACGAACAGCCAATAGTAACCTGCCAGACTTAAAAAACTGCAGATCTCAAAGATATTCTTGGGTCGCTTCCAATCCATCACGGCATCAGTCTTTGATGAATCCACGAATACCCCATCTTTCAACACCACGTGTCCAAGAAATCTCACATTTGACATCCAAAACTTACATTTCTCGAACTTCGCATATAAGAGATGCTCTCTCAGAAGTTGTAGAATAATACACAGATTCTCCTCATGCATCTCTCTCGTGGGTGAGTTGATAAGAATGTCATCTACGAACACGACCACAAAACTGTCTAAATAAGGGTGAAAGATACGGTTCGTCAAACTCATAAATATCGCAGGAGCATTCGTCAAGTCGAATGGCATAACCAAAAACTCATAGTGACCATAACAAGTCCGAAAAGCGGTCTTCGCTATGTCCTCGTTCCTAATCCTCAGCTGATGGTACCCTGATCTCAAGTTAATCTTTGAGAAGCAACACGATCCCTTTAACTGATCAAATAAGTCGTCAATCCTTGACATAGGATACTTGTTCTTCACTGTCACCTGATTCAGCTTCCTGTAATCTATGTACAGTCTCAAAGATCCGTCCTTCTTCTTCACAAATAGAGCTGGTGCTCCCTATGGCGACGTACTTGGGCGTATAAACCCTTTGTCAAGTAACTCCTGCTGCTGCACCATGAGTTGTTGCAACTCAGCCGGTGCAAAGCGGTAAGATGGCATAGAGATGGGAGCAATTCCTGAAACAAGATCTATAAAAAAACTCCACATCTCAACTCAGTGGTAAGTCAAATAGATTGCTAGGAAAGACGTCTGGATAGTCACACAACACATGGGTAGCTCCCTTCGAACCTCAACTGACTCATCCAACCTGAGAGAAGAAAAGAGGAATCCCAAATTCCCTCGATTCCCTGCGATACTAGGCCTAGACACCAAGCCCTCATCCCGATCAGCCACGAAATAAAAGCAGTCATCCTCAGGCATACAGATCGATACTCTCCGTCGCTCATAGTCTATAAAAGAACGGTAAGTAGTCAGCCAGTCCATCCTTAGAATGACATCAAACGTGGTCATGTCTAGAATGAGAAAGTCAAACTCCAAACAACAACCGGCGACTCCTAACTCACAGGATCTGCAAACTCTACTCAACACCACACTCCCACTAACTGGGATTTCTACACTCAAAGTACTACCCAACAAATCTATCTCCAACCCCAATGCTGATGCAAAATTAGAGAAAATAAATGAATGTGATTCTCCCGTGTTGATAAGAACACTGGCCCATGAGTTATGTACTAGAAGAGTACCTCTAATCATGGATGGAGTAACTGTAGCATCGGCCACTACTGGTGCTTTAAAATCACTAGAATCAGCAAGAACGTAAGTCCTGGCCTGTCCACTATAACTCTGAGCCGTCGGCTGCCTCATAAACTGTGCTAAGGCACCTCCTTCTGCAAACCTAGACGTCTGAGCCCTAGGTTGCTGTGGAGTCTATCGTCTCTGGCCAGATGGAGCAAGTGACGCTGCCGCCATACTATGAACATTCCCTCATTGGGGGCAGTATCTACGAATGTGTCCAAACTGACCACACATAAAACACACGTGTGGGTCTCTCCCATGCGACTGTGACTGTTACTGCGGCAGTGACAGGATAGGGGTGAACTCTGAAGCTGGCCTCTCGGTGGGCACTCATATGAATGATGCGCAAACTATCTGCATCGATAATAATAGTTCTCTCTCTGCTCCGGCCTTCCTTTAGAGGCTATTGAAGGTGCAGGCGTATAAAACTGCGGCTGATACGTTCCCACTGAACGGGAACTCGGTCTAGATGACCATTAGCGCTTTTTCCCGCTCCCCTGAAACTGTGTACCTCTATCACTATGTTGGCCTTTACTTTCCCTAACTCCGCGGCTCTCTGCCATCGAGTTCTCTACTCGAATAGTGTCTTCTACCATATCAATATAGACATACAAACCCAGTGCTGCAATTATATCCTTGATATCAGGTTGAAGGCCCATTTCAAACCTTATGGTACGCAATTCCTCCATCGACACCATCTTAGAGGCAAACCGTGACAGATTCGCAAACTTGACCTCATACTGGACCACGGTAAGGTTCCCCTGAACAAGGGAGAGGAACTCCTCCCGGTATGTATCCCTCGAAGATCTTAGAAAGTACTTCTCCAAAAAGACTCTCGTAAAAGCAGCCCAAGTGTCATCCACTGTGATTTTGGCAAACTTCGATCACTCCCTCACATCCTCGCGAAGCTGGAACGCTGCCAACTTAACATGCAGAACATCCTCCTCAATCTCTAGAGTGTCCAAGATCGTCGTGGTTACTTCCAACCACTCTGTAGCAACTTTGGGGTCCGGCTCCCTAGAAAAAGTTAGAGGATCCAACCGCCAGAATTATTTAATTGCCACAGAAGCCCTTGGCTCAGGAACCCTCACTCCATCCCTAGTTGCCTCAGCCATTGCCCTCATGGTAGCAAGCATCTCCTATACAATGTCAGCACCGCCCACTTGTTCCTGCAGGGCATGAAAGTCTTTTTCTTTCGGAACTTGGACACATGCACGACTTCGACAATGACCTCGGGCACGATCACGTCCCCATCCTCCCCACGTGGACCTAGTTCTATATATAAGAGCAAGATAACAGGATAAGATTTCCAATAGCATGTTGTTATTAACGTAAAAGCATAACATACATGATCATGCTAACACATAGCCACTTAAGATGCTGCAAACACGTCTCACATACTGAGAAGAACCAACAAGACAGACGCATCTATCTGGATAACCTATTCAGATTCCTTACTAGAAAACACATTGGCCAAACGCGTTTCTAACTTGGCTTCTAAATTTGTTAATCCAAATGCTCAAAGGTAAGACTAATCCATCCTAAGACTCAACCTCCATACCCACATATACACCAATTATCATGCTTAACAAACTATCAGCATGTCATAAAAACACTTAAACATACGCAAGCAAGCATACATAGTCATCCTCTGCAGGTGAAGCACCCTCTTTTCGTGGCTCTTAGGTATTCAAACAAAGAGCTCTAATACCAAGTTGTCACGACTCAAAAATTCTGGGTTATGTGAAAAGCCTTCCAAACCACCATTTTTACAAAAAGATAGAGTTTTACTAATAAAACAAATATCTAAAATTAATACAACCTTTAAAATTTAATAGAGTACCCCAGGGTTCACTCTTAGTGCAACATACATACCTGTTCATACATTTATACATACAGCCTCAAGGCTTATAACACATGCTTTCATAAATAGGCAACTACTATAGAAATACGTATTTTTATATCAAAAAGGAAAACTATAAACAGGCTTTTGCCACCACGGGTGTATCTAGGTCATCTCCTCATGATCATCCACATCAACACATGAAATTTTTTTTAACAAATTCCACTACGTGAGCCGAAGCCCTATAGAAATAGATTATGATGAAATAAAGCTGGATATGCAATCACATATTATAAAGTAGATCAAAAATGGTTTTTATTTCATAAAACGCCAAGTATAATCCCATACATACACATGCACACCTACGCACGAACGCTATCATCACTTCCATGTGATCTTACCAACTCATGATTTTAAAACATAGGCATCGTTGCCGAGCGGGCATATAGACCCCGTCACGTTACTACCACCTGGCCAACATGAGGCCCGTGAAGTAACTAGACGCCCTATACTTCCAACACGACCTGCGTTCTTTCCCGGTTCACAAGCCGGCGGGCAGAGAAACCCATTCTGCGCAGTTTTTTGATCTTCTCCGAGGAGCTACTCGTGCCCAAATTAAATCAATTTGTAGATCTCAACATGGCTCTTTTTTATTATCTCATCAAAATCTAGATAAACACTTGAGAGTCCAACCCTACAAGGTTCCTCTCACTAAACCAATAACACCGCGAGTCCAATCTTAAAGGTTCTTTTCGCCAGACCCATAGCATCTCAAAACATGCAGTAAACCAATAAAAGCATAAATCATGCCTTTTACCCAAATAAACATGGTGTAAAACATACAAGATGATATGTAAGCATTTTCACCGGTAGAAAAGCATATGATTGCACGTAGCATCCTTTCAAGACAACATAGTCCAGGATCCTACCTCGAATAGTCAAAACTCGTAGCCTCGAAATCCAAACCCCATCGGAATGAGTATCTGACCAGATGAAAGTGATGCTAACAATGAAAATATCAAGGATCTATAAGCTGATTGTTAAAAATTAGGCCCAGGCATTGTAGAAAAGTAGAGAGAAGGTAGAGAGCTTGAGAGAAAAAGGTTTTTGAAAATGAAAGGATTTCGCTTAACTTATTTAACATGTCGGATTATAAAATTCACATGTAGGGTTTGAAATAATATCGTTTCTCGTAATGAAGACATATTTACAGAAACATTATACTACAGTCACACCGATGGTGTGTCTAATTCCGTATAAGACTCTGAACAAAAAGTTTATATTTTACAAAAATCGATATTCTGGTGTTCTATGTGTAAATTCATCTCTACACACCAGATTAAATACTATGTAGAATAAAAGTCACAAATGCAGAATATTACATAAATAATAAAATACATACATTTGCTCATGAAAATTCTCATTAAATGTAGCATTAATTATATTAATATATAAAATTAAGTACCAAAACTCAATACATGATATTTAGTACACAATCCTGACAATAACAGCATATGTAAGGACCCGATTTTCAACCATAGGATTAGTGATGGTAAACCGATAGAATTTTAGACCACAGTAAGGTTAAAATCATAACAGAATCAAAACCTTGGAATGAAAAGCCCTAATACAGAAAGAAAACCGCCCAATCTCGAAGATCATTACTTTACTTTAAAAATACTAATTCAAAATCCTAAATTACTAAACTTATAGATGAAGCTCTGGGCCCCAAACTCAACTCAATGAAATGCTGACTTGGCCTCGTAATCTTTCAAGCGCCAACATGGAAAGAAAACTACAGTTGAAAACGTAAAATCCCGTAACTTTCAATAATTGCACTTTAATCCCAAATCTTTAAAATAATTGCACTTTCAGCTTGAAACACTAAAGTTCATAACAAGTTATCAACATAATAAGAAAAAACTTATATCCTCATCCAGATTATACCCCAAGAATTCTTAAAAGTCTTAATATCAATAATTACATACTTGTCTTTCACATCTTCAAAATTTGCACTAAAGTCTCTAGGATATTTTTTATCCATAATTCTCTACAACCAACGTTAATTAACATATAAATGTGTGTGTGTGTGTGTGTGTGTGCGCGCGCGCTAATTACATATATTACATGTGTGTAAGACCACTTAGGAGTGTGTGTGTCAAATTCTTTTAATAAATAAAATATAATATCTCAAATCAATTCAAATAAAATTTTAACTTTCAAGAGATAATTATGTTTTGAAGACTTACCACAAAATAATAAAATAATATTAAATAATAAAAAAAAAACAAATAGCCAAATAATAAATATTAAAAACAATAACAGCTATAAAGTTAAAATAGTAATAGTGTATAAAATATTAAACTACAAAATAATAATAAAATCTCTCCACCAACTCACACACACACATTCTTCAACAAAACTTCACACACTTATATATGTATGCATGTTTCTATTACAAAATCCAAAACAGTAGTAAAATTAAATAAATACACAATCACAATCCCCAACACAAGTATACACATATACCTAAAGAAATCTCTACAACAACCACAATAAATAAATCTCCATTAAAATAATCTAAAGTTAAAAGTAACATTCTTATAATGCATATATGTAGAAGTCTATGTATATGTAACGCCCCAACTTCTGAACAATAAAATCCCGAATGGTTTGCAAAAGAATGCCCAAAAAGAGGAATATTTTGCCCACGAAACCATGATTTGAAGTAAAAGAGTACGCAAAAGATGTTTGAAAACTTTAAGAAAATACCCATTTTTAAAACAGGTTTTGAAACAAAAGGGCACAAAATTTCCACAATAAACTTTTGGAAAGAACAAATCTTTCATGCTATAAATATACATGTGATTTTGACATAAAAGATAGGGAAAGCATTTTAAAACTTCACCGAGAAAAAAAAACTAACATGTTTTATTGGAAACATAAAATCAACCAAAACGTTCTCTCTTGCATACTATAAATGTACTCTTGGTCATAAGACCTTACAATTAAACTACTATCGAACTATAATACGATAAACAAAACTATCTATCGTTACAACCATATGACAAGCTCCAAGAGTCTTCAAAGATGATGACTTAACGAGGATTCAATGCCTACTCCTCCAGAAGATAACGCAATCCTCATGATCACCTTAAATGTTGTTAAACAACATGAATTGAGACTCGTAGAAAAAATGACTAACAATGAATATATATGCATGATATGCGATGGTGATTATGCGACGTGCAACACATAAAGTTATCAAATATTACTTTCATTTTCTTACAAAATTCATCACATAACCAATTTTCCTTACAAACTTCATCATTTAGCTTTCTCTCATTTCAACTTCAATACGTCCATTTCATGTTCTTAATACTCGCACACGCACACACAAACACACACCCGGGCATTTTTCAATTGTTTCCAAACCCAAACTGAGTTTAGCTTTCGAGCAGATCATTATTTCCACAATCATTATCATGGTTTCCTAAATTTTACAACTCACATAAACCTACACACACATTATCAATATTTTCTCTTGATTCTACCAACTCGTGGCTTAAAACAAAGGAACCGACTCCTGTGGCATTGGGATTTGAGAGTTAAAAATGAGAGAATTCAAAGATGTTTTGAAAAATATTTTAAATACCTTGAAAATCAAATTTTAAAAATTCATTTTGTTGAAAATAGAGTCGCAACTTAGTTTTTGAGAAAAACAAAGAAAAATAAAATTCGATACTGATTTTGAAAACGTTAACCAGAGAAAAAGGGTTCGGGGGCTAAGATACGAATCGGGGAATGTGTTAGACACCCCGTTCGTTCAACCGGAAGGTGGGCCTCTACTAATCATCATTGCTTGCTTAATATAATTTCTTAAATACATACAAATAAAAAAAATTGGGGTGAAGAGAGAATATCCAAAATCAAGTATAGAAAATACATAAAATATGTAAATAGCACTCCAAAATAAATAAGTATCAAAAGAAAAGTTCTAAATCCTATAATATGTAATTTCTATCTAAAGGATGCAAGGAGCATACCCATATTCAATATTATCGAAAATAACTTAAACTATCATAATATGCAAAATAATAAAACATGTTATAAGCTACCAAAACAACCAAAACTACCTAAACATGGATTTGCTATAAAAGAAAGAAAAATCAAACTATCCTAAACTTGCTTTCAAATAAAAAAACAAAAATTTGCGTTTTATCAAAATTAACTAGGTTAACCACAACTTGATGAATTAATAAAGAAATAAGAAATGTAAAATAAGAAATGCATAAAAGAGAAAAATGCTATATTAAAAGAAAACC
>JAOTRH010144575.1:0-13618 GCA_034768845.1 Heliamphora exappendiculata | reverse complement strand
ATCGCCCTCCGATGACATTCTTGTTCAACTACCAGAGAAGCCACAACCAGACAACCCTCACTGCATCAACAAAAATTAGACAACATAGATCTTAGCGGTGAATGAAAAGCAGGCCATTGTACGGATGAATGAAGGGACACAGTGAGAGAGACGAAAACACAGAACTACTGAGACCGGTGCGACTATTCCGGCGACCAACGACTGTTCCGGCGACTTTTCCAGCAACTCGGCTAGGTTTTCGGTGACTGTTTAAATGGTCGGAGACTGCTTTCGGAGCATGATCGGTGACTGTTTAGTGCGTTTTTGGTGGATTTCAGGGACTGGTAGGATGGCAGCAACTGAGTTCGGCGACGTCAGTGACTGTCAGCGACTACAGTGGACTGGTTTGAGGGTGTCGGTGCTAGAGGTGTGGTTTTGGTGGGTTTCGGTGCCATAGGTGGTGCGACGAGAGGCTGGGAGCCTTGCTGGAGGGGCGACGAGGGACGAAGATCCTCGCTGGGTGTGCGACGATGAGCGGCGAGGGGTGAGGGTGGTCTGGCAAGGGTCGTTGGGTGGTCGGCGAGAGTTTTAAGTGGTCGGCGAGGGTTGTTGGGTGGTTGTCGAGGGTTTTGGGTGGTCGGCAAGGGTCTTGGGTGGTGCGTCGACGACTGGCAACTTGAGTTTGGGACTATCGGCTACTGGTGTGTGGTTTCCGGCGACGGTTTGGGTTTGACGGCTAGGGTTTAGGTGGCGGCTAGGATTACCAGAGGTACGGTGGCTCTGATACCATGTTAATAGACATGATTAAGTTGAATGAAGGCGTTAACCGCAATAGAGTACGCAATGGTTTATTTATTGAACAACGGAACCACACAATAATAAATAGTGTGCCCAACCACACCGGATAATAATAATAATAATAAAACTAATATAATAATAATAAAACTAACATAGAGAGAGAGAGACATGGGAGATGAAGGAAATGACAAAAATAAGCTCAACCCGCGACTTCAAAATGTCTTTGCTCAAACCCCATGGCCCCTCGAGCGGCCACCCGCTGTAGGCAATCCGAGGAAAGAAATTATATATAGTTTAAATATTGATCCAAACACTTCAAAACTCACCCAAAGAACTCACAATAATTGTTCTCATACATTACTAAGCATACAATTATCATCATCAATCATTATCATGATTAAATTTCAATTCTTTCACAAAATCAAACACTTTTTTCATTTTTTACCAAAAATCTCATAACAAGCTTTTAATTAATTATCAAAATAAAACAAGACCGGGTCCCTACAACTTCTCCCTTAGGAAATTTTGTCCCCAAAATTTAACATGCATCAAGAAGTAAAAAACTCGAGGTACTTCAAGCGAACTTCCGACTCCCGCTCCCATGTAGCTTCTTCAACATCATGATGAAGCCACAAAACCTTTACATAAGCGATGGTTTTCCCTCATAAGACTTGCTCCTTGGTGTCTAGGATTCTCACCAGTCTCTCCTCATAGGTGATGTCATCATCAACTCTCAACTCGGTCCAATCCAAAATGTGTGAAGGGTCCGGTTCGTATTTACGCAACATGGACACATGGAACATGTTATGCACGGATGCTAACTGCGGTGGTAAGACAAAGAGATAGGCCACCACTCCGATCCTCTCAAGGATCTCGAACGGCCTGATAAAACGTGTTGACAACTTCCCATTCTTCTCGAACCTCAACAATTCCTTCCGTGGCGAGGCCTTCAAGAACACATTGTCTCTCACCTCAAATGCCAATGGTCTCCTCATCCTATTTGCATAACTCTTCTGACAGTTTTGGACAGCCACTAAACGTTTATGGATTGCAACAATCTTCTCCGTGATCTCACGCACAAGCTCAGGTCCCAACATGGCCATCTCCCCAACGTCGGCCCAACAAATCGGTGACCTACAAGGTCTACCATATAATGCCTCATAAGGTGCCATCTCTATGCTCGACTGATAACTGTTATTGTAAGCGAATTCCACCAACGGGAAATGGTCCTCCCATGACCCACGAAAATCTAGAACGCATGCCCACAGCATGTTCTCAAGTATTTGAATGGTGCGCTCCAACTGACCATCTGTCTGGGGATGGAAGACAGTACTGAGAAGTAGGCTCGTCCCTATGGCTGACTGTAAACTCTACCAAAAGCGTGAGGTAAAACAGGGGTCTCGGTCTGAGATAATAAAAACTGGCACTCCGTGGAGTCTGACTATCTCCCTCACGTACAACGTGCTAAGCATATCTATTGAGTCCGCCATGCGAACAGGGAGAAAGTGCGCGGACTTGCTCAACCTATCAACCATGACCCAAACAGCGTCATGCCCCTTCAGCAACCTTGGAAGTTGAGATCCTGACCCGTTTTCTTTTTTGGCGTTTTCGGATGCGTGTTTCGTATTTTCGTTTGAGCATGTTTTTACTGCTTTTTGATGCATAATCGGACTTAGATATGCATGCGGGGTAGATTCCCGGGACCGTAGGCCGTTGTGGCGCGAATTTTAAAAATTCAAAAAAATATATATTTTGGAGACCTATAAATATCTGGAGTTAGATAATTTCAAAAAGATATTTTTCAAAACTTTTTTAGTAAGTTTTCCGTTTTCTCCCTGCCTTCTCTCTAAGTTCTCAAGGGCCCGGGGCTCGATTTTCAACGATCCAACAGCGGATCCTTACTTTTAGCACTGTGGGCTACACAACCATCTAGTCAGATTTTGATTATGCCGAAACTCGATTTTGCGCGTGGATCGAGACGTCGAGTTTTTAACTCATCGAGGTAGGATTCTAGACCCTACTGCTGTATAAGGGTGCTACGTGTAAACGTGTGTGTTTTTAACGGTTAGATCTCAATAGATCTAATTTTGTATCAAAGTTGGTTTTTGGGTTAAAAATCGGGTTTTTTGTCAATTTCGTGGATGAAATCGGGTATCGAGAGTTTCTTTTGAGGTCTCGGTGTTAAGCCTAGGCGTGTGGAAGTTTGTGGGTGTTAGATCGGTGTTCGGAGGCTTCGATTTGGGGTTTGGATGTAGAAACCCGTAGCTCGAAATCAAGTTCCGCCGAGGTTCGGTCAATCGAACTATGGGGTTCAGTCGACTGAAGCTTGGATCTTGGGTTCGATCGACTGGACCGTGGGGTTCGGTCTACTGAACCGTGTGTTTTGGCGTTTTGTGAGATTCCAGTAGGGTGTTCGTTCGACTGAAGGTTGGGGTTCAGTCGACTGAAGTCCTGGGCCGTGTGTTGATGGTTTGGTGGTTGGGTTGTAGTTTTCAATTGGTGTCCTTTGGTATTCAACTGATTAATTTATAGGAATTAGTTGATTCAAATACCTTTGGGTCCCTTTTGGGGTTCGGTTGGTGGTGTTATGGTTTCAGGGGTCGTGTGGTGACCTCGGGTGTTTGTGTCATTCCGTCCTCGGGTGTGACGTGCATGGTTGGTTTTAGGTTTTGTGGCATGGTTGTGTGAGTGCTGGTTATGTGCGCGACGTGGGGGTTCGTGGTTGGATATGGGGTGTGTTTGAGCCCTTGATCCTTTTGAGGAGAAAGGTGGTGTTGTAACCTCGTGATTCGAGGGGTTGAAGTTGGCCTTTGAGTTAGGCGTGGTTTTATGGTTGTTGGTTGTCCGTGTGAGTGGATGTCGGTTTGACGGGTGGCGTCGTGATGTTGTTATACATGGTTATGTGCATTTATAATTGTTTCTTTATGTACGGAATATGTAAGTAGTTACATGGTTGTGATATCAATCGTTAGGTGCAACGTGGTTTATGCTTTAAAATCTAGAGTTTTATAGGCATGTGACGTGGTTTGTGGAACGTCGTGTTGATACATGGTGTTATGAATTAAATCCTGGTCTAGGTTTGCATGCGTGCGTGGAATGGGATAGAAGAATTTGTGGTCCAATAAATGTAAATCCTGGTGTGTTGCACGGGTTGTGTGCGTTGTGGCATGCGTTGAATTGGATTGGGAAGCGACCCATCGGTGAAAGTCCGAGAAGAAGCTTTGATTGGGTAGCGACCCGTCGGTGGAAATCCAAGAAGATTCATGGATTGCATGTATTGCATTTTGGGACGGATAGACCAATTTTCTTAAAACTGTATTAACGGCATGCAGGAGTCGTAATACTATAATCGTTTTCAAGACTCTGATGAGTAAAACAAAAAAAATGGTTTTTATCCTCGCTTTTCCTTACATGTGAAAATTATTTTCTGGCTCTGGTGAGTCGTGATCTAAAACTGTTTTCAAATTGTTTTATTGGCTTGAAAGAGAGTCAAAAACTGCACTTCGTTTTCCTAGCATGTTTAGTTTATACTGCATGTGTTGTTTAGAATCTGCTGAGCTTTGGCTCACGGTGTGGGATAAAATGTTTTCAGGTATTAGTCACACAGGCTGATCTGAAGGCTGCTGGGGAGGCAGAAGAGTTATAGTCTTCCTTTTGTTCTTTCTGTTACTTGTATGTTGTAACATGTTTTCCGGCGTTGGGGCCGTATGATGTTAGCCGTTTGGCGTTTATATACAATGCATGTATGGTTTATCATTGAGAGTGTTTATATACAAAATCCACGATGTTATTCTCTCACTTCCACTCCGATACTGGAAATGGCTGCAGCAACCCTGTTGGTCTCTGGTGCTCGGCCTTCACTTGCTGGCAAGTAAGGCAATGTGAAACGAAAAGTACAATGTTCTTTTTCATCCCCTTTCATCAGAGCTGCCTATCTAAATCATGGTACATTTTGATGCCACTCAGATGCACCGTAAGACAAGAATGATGAAACTCAACGGAGCACGACATCACAACATAACTTCGGCACGAAAATCCTCCCTGCGAACCTCAAACTCTAATTGGAGTGAATAGTCCACACCTTACTGTTCTCGCCACTCGAGACTCGCTCCCAAAACATCAGAC
Source organism: Heliamphora exappendiculata (assembly GCA_034768845.1). Taxonomy (NCBI): domain Eukaryota; kingdom Viridiplantae; phylum Streptophyta; class Magnoliopsida; order Ericales; family Sarraceniaceae; genus Heliamphora; species Heliamphora exappendiculata. Next base: position 8,716 of record JAOTRH010144575.1, on the reverse strand, counting down.
TCTCCGCATCTTGCTCTGAGCCTCCACGACACGATGGATTAGGGTGGGCTGAGAAACCACTGTGCAAAGGTAGCATAGTTGCAAGACTAATCAAGATGTAAGTCGTACTCACCAACCTCTACAAGCATACTCCACTCTCCAATGGCAACACAAGCTAAAGAGCTCAAGGATTTCCGACTAAGGGCATCAATCACCACGTTGGCCTTGCCCGGGTGATACTGCAGATCAAAATCATAGTCACCTAAAAATTCCATCCACCTTCTCTAACACAAATTCAAATCCTTCTGCGAAAATAAGTACATCAAACTCTTATGATCCGAGAACACCTTAAAGCACTCTCCATACAAGTAATGTCTCCAGGTCTTTAAAGCAAAGACCACCATCGCAAGCTCCAAGTCATGAGTAGGATAGTTCTTCTCGTGCGTCTTTAACTGCCTTGATCCGTAGGCAACCACTTTGTCCTGTTGCATCACCACGCAACCCAACCCCTCGTGAGACGCAACACAATAGACGACATTGCCAAGTCCTCTCTCAGGTACAATCAAGATAGGCGCGCTTGTCAATCTATTCTTCAATGTCTGGACGGCGAGTTTACAACTATCATTCCACACGAATTTAATTCTCTTTTGCATAAGGCGTGTCATAAGTGCTGCAAGCCGAGAAAAGTCCTTCATAAACCGACGATAATAACTCGCCAATCCTAAGAAACTCCAAATCTCGAACACGTTCTTCGGCCTCTCTCAACTCATCACAGCTTCTATCTTAGAAGAATCCACCATCACCTCGTCTCTCGAAACTACGTGCCCCAAAAACTTAACCTCAGGCAACCAGAACTCGCACTTATCGTACTTTGCATATAAACGATGCTCCCACAACAACTGTAGAGCAATCCGAAGATGCTCCTCATGCGCCTCCTCCGATGGTGAGTAAATGAGAACGTCATCCACAAACACAACCACGAAACTATTGAGGTGTGGGTGAAAGATACAGTTCATGAAATCCATGAACATCACCGGCGCGTTAGTCAGTCCAAATGGCATGACTTGAAACTCAAAGTGCCCGTAACGGGTGCGAAAAGCCGTCTTCGAGATGTCCTTCTCCTTGACCCTCAACTGATGATAACTTGATCTTAAACCAATCTTGGGGAAGCAACACGAGCCCTTCAATTGATCAAACAAATCATTGATACGAGGCATGGGATACTTGTTCTTAACAGTCACGTGGTTTAACTTACGATAATCAATACATAGATGCAAAGATCCATCCTTCTTTGCAAATAATGTCGGAGCTTCCCAAGGCGACACACTAGGACGAATAAAACCTTTATCCAACAACTTCTGGACTTGCACCTTCAACTCTAGCAACTCGGCTAGCGCAAAACGGTATGAAGGCATAGAAATGGGGGCGGTCTCCGAAATGAGACCAATAGAAAACTCTAACTTTCTATCGTGGCGGAAGCTCAAACAAATAATCTAGGAAGACATTCGGAAACTCACAAATAACGAGAGGAAGCTTCCCACGAGTGAAGTCAGTCTCGCTCGTAGACAAGGTAGAGAAAAGGAGGCTAAGGCTATTACGATCCTGCGCACTATGAGGTCTAGGCACTAAGTTATCGTCCCGGTCACCCACAAAATAAAAGGAGCTCCCTCCGATGTGCACACAAACACTAGTCGTCGTCGCAATCGATAAAGGCGCGAAAGGTGATCAATTAGTCCATCCCTAATATAATATCGAACGAAATCATATCGAGCACAATGAAATCGAACACTAAACTGCAGTCAGCTATCTCCATCTCACAGGCTCTACAAGCACGTCTCAACACTGTAGTCCCACCAATCAGTGTCTCCACACATAAAGAACTACCCAAGATGTCTACCTCCAGCCCCAATGCAGATGCAAATGCAGATGAGATGAATGAATGCGATGCTCTGATGTCAACAAGAACATTGGCCCAAGAACGGTAAACTAGAAAGGTACCTCAAATGATTGATGGACTAGTTGTGGTATTTTGCCCGGCAGGTGCCACCATAGTACTGGGCTCTGCGAGGGAATTCACTCGTCCTTGGCTCCCCTAATTCTGCCCGATGTTCCCCCAAGCTCCCGGTTGTCTCACTAATTGGGCTGAAGTAACCCCTCCTGCGGTCCTCGTCGACTGCATCACTGACTGTTGTTGCGATTGGCCATAGCCCTGTCGCCCCTGAGAAGTTTGAACTGGACATGCATCTGAAGCACTCTGATCATTCCCTCCTCAAGGCCAATCCCGGCGCATGTCACCCACTTGGCCACACTGATAGCGAGAAAATGCGGCTCTCCCCAAAGTCTGATCCTGTGAATGCCCTTTCTGTGGGCACTCCCTGACACGATGCCCTGGCTGTTTGCAAAAGAAGCAAACTATTTCCCGATGCTCAGAACGTCCAGATGAAGCAACAAATGGTGCGGGCGCCGAACGTGGCAGCTGATGGGACCCCATGGAAAAAGAACTACGACCTCCTAACTTCTATTTCTTAAACTGGCGCCCGTCTGACTGTGCACTTGTGCCCGTTGCTATGACTTACCCTCCATGATCTTACAACTCTCAGCTATTGCATTCTCAACCTTGATGGCGGCCTCCACTAGCTCCGTGTAGACCCGGAATCCTAGAACCGCAATCCTGTCTTTGATGGAGGGTTAAAGACCCCACTCAAATGGCTTAGTACGCAACTCTTCCGTTGCCACCATCTCCAGTGCAAACCACAGCAAATTCGCAAATCTGGCCTCATATTGAACCATTGTCATGTTCCCCTAGATGAGAGAAAGAAACTCGTGCCGGTACATATCCCTTGCCGATCCTGGAAAGTACTTCTCCAAAAAGACCCTAGTGAAAGCGGCCCACTTGCCCTCCACTGTCGTCTTGACAAACTTCCACCACTCTTGCGCATTTTCCCAAATTTGGAACGCCGCAAATCTTTCCCTCAACTCATCTTCCATAATTTCCAATGTGTCAAAGATCGTAGTGGTCACTTCTAACCACTCGGTAGCAGCTTTGGGATCAGGCTCCCCAAAAAAAGTTGGAGGATCCAACCGTCGAAACTCTCTCATCGTCACTGTAGCCCTTGGCTCGGGAGCTCTCTTGCTCCTCCCTTAGCAGCCTCAACTAAAGCCCGCATAGTCGTGAGCATCTCTTGGATCACATCGATACCGCCCACTTATTCCTGCGGGGCATGCACATCTCCTTCCAGAATTTGGGCAAGCACACGACCTCGGCCGCGACCTCGGCCTTAACCACTTCTTGGTAACATCGCTCTATATATAAAAAGGAAATAAGTAGAGACATCAATACAAAGGTCTAAACCAACCCATCTTTCATTAACAAAATCATCTTTTAATCAAGTTGCCACTTAGCAAGTACAACCACGTCAACACATCTCACGTAACGAGGAGAACTAATTGGAATGACACATCAATCTAAGTAACTCGTTTAGATTTCTTGTTAGAATGGACATCAGCCAAATGCCTTTCTAACTCGAACCCCGAACTAGTTGACCGGACGCTCAAGGGCAAGGCACACCATCCTAAAGGTCCAACCTCCTTACCCAAGTACCACAGAGCATGCAAGCATCAAGTCACTTCGCAGATATAACATACAAACACACCAATACATGAATGTCACATATCAACGCAAACTCTCGCGCAGTGAATCAACCATTCCCACGGCTCCTAGGTATTCGAACCTAGAGCTCTGATACCAATTTGTCACACCCCGAAAACGTAACATTAAAACCCAACGATATAGATAGAAAAGAAAACAAAATTAAACCGCAATCGAAAAAAAAGATTGGAGGAAACTAATCTTTATTTAAATCAAACTATAACGTTCAATTTCCTCGTAGAAAAAGATAAGTTGAAGAGAGTATTTGCTTGTAAAACAATCCTCCAAATAAGCCAATTTGAGCTTAAAAGGTTACCCTAAAGAAACCAAACAAAATTCCTTTTTAAACAAATTTTTCAGAAGAATTCAATTCAGCGAGGTTTGCTCGAGCGGACCCACCACTACTCGAGAGGTGAACTACCCGAGAATTACGAAGGCAAAAACCTAAAAAAATTTCTAAGTGTTAGAAAAACACTAGAATTCCTCATACATTGAATATAGTTTTCAATAGGCAAAAATCTAAAGTTAAAACATTCATTTCGCATTGAAATAAGTCCAAACTGCTCAAAAACTTGAAAACCCAACATTTTAAACCATAGAATTTCATACACAACCACGAATAAAGTCCAAAGCAATAACCCGACGTTCTTACATGCATACAACTCATGAGTACACGGCCTTAGAGCCTTACAAAACGGATTTCGACTAATCTCAATACACTTTTCAAACGTAGCAAAGAATTACATTTACAATTTTGAATTTCCAAAAGAACTTTCCACAATATGGATAAGTAATACATATCAAAATAACCCAAAAAGCGCCACCACGACCATACTTCTTATTCGGTCACTTTCTTCCTGTGATCACGTGAAATGTGTTTTACAACATGAGTCGAGACTCGTAAGAAATAGACTATAAATAAACAAATGCATAAAATGCAAGGTGGGTTATGTGAAATGCACGACAAAAGTTTATCCAAAGCCAATTCCGTTTTCGAACAAATTTCCATTCACATAACCGGGTTTTCACATACAAAACCATAGTTTTAACCTTCTATTTCCTTATCGTTCTCAAACCCTTTCGAGTTCTCAAACACCCACACACATGCACACACATGCACATATCCTCCAACACCTTCCAAATCAAAACCAATTCATGGTTTAAGTTTTAAGAATCGACACGGAACGAACTTATAGACCCATGCATGGCTACTACCGACCGGGCCACGTGAGGCGCACTAAGTAGTGATGCGTTCTATAACTCACCACGACTAACGCCTATTCTCGGATATTAGCCGATGGGTAGGTCTCCCAATCTGTGCAGTTTTTTTGTCTTTCATCGATGAGCTACTTGAGCCCAACCTTGACAATCTATAGATCCAAATCGATTCATTCATTTCAACATTTCCAAAATTCCAAACACGAGTCCAACCCCAAACACGGTTCCTCTCGTCAACACCCAACACACTTAGGGTTAAGCCATTCAACACACTTTGTTTCTCATGCGCTTTACATTCGGGTCAAATTAATCCACAAACCCCCAACCAAACATCCCATGATTTTCATAGTTCATCAAAATTCATACAATTTTCATATTAATAGGTTACCATAACCCCTAATTTACCAAAAATCACATTAATTTCATCATTTGAGACCACCAACCCAAAAAGCCCCAAATTGTTAAGTGTTTAACCCAATCAAAACCCTAACTTTTCAGTTTACAAATCAACGTTCCTCCAACAACAAGAACATGATAGATTCAACATAAATCATACATAAACTCAAGATTAATCATGCCTTAATATCAAACCCAAACCTAGGGTTCCGAAAACATAAATTTTCATTCCTTCATGTAAATACACAAAATATACAACTCATATACATCAAATGATCAAAATTAGTCTTAGATCCTACCTCTTAAATGATAAATCCACTAGAACAAAGCACTAGCTAGCTCCAACAACAAAAACCACCAACCGTTCGGTGAGAATGGAGCTTCCAACGCATATGTCAATCTCACAGTCGGTGCATCAATAAGAGGAGAGCAAGGGATGGTCTCCAATAGGGTTAAGAGGAGCTCAAGGGAGCTCCAACTAGGGTTCTAAATCGCTATATCGGAAGACGTATAGGTATCAGTGATACGGTTATGTATAGATATTGGACAGTATCGGCCGATACATTGGTAAATATCAATATCGGAGGCCCAAAATCCCGATACATATCGGCCAATACAATACGCAACGGCAGATATTTAAAACCTTGGCTCCAACGGAGTTCTAGGGCTTTGGGTTCGTGCTTAGAGAGAGGAGAGATGAAGGAAATGACAAAAATAAGCTCAACCCGCGACTTTAAAATGTCTTTGCTCGAACCCCATGGCCGCTCCAGCGGCCACCCACTGTAGGCAATCCGAGGAAAGAAATTATATATAGTTTAAATATTGATCCAAACACCTCAAAACTCACCCAAACAACTCACAATAATTGTTCTCATGCATTACTAAGCATACAATTATCATCATCAATCATTATCATCATTAAATTTTAATTCTTTCACAAAATTAAACACTTTTCCATTTTCTACCAAAAATCTCATAACAAGTTTTTCATTAATTATCAAAATAAAACGGGGCCGGGTGCCTATAGGTGCTTCCAGCGTTCTATGTGATCGATGGATACCTATAAGGTTAAAAGGAAAATTTTATAAGAGATTTATTAGACCAGCGATTCTATATGGGACAAAATGTTGGGCTATTATGAAAAATAACATAAAGTATTGATGAAACAAGGCCCCAATTTGATTATTAGAAAGGATAAAAAATATGAATGAAAAGATTTGTGAAATGGTAGAGGTCGCACTAATTGAGGATAAGTTAAGAGAAAATAGATTAAGGTGATTTAAACACATACAACATAGACCAGTTGATGCAGTAGTAAAGAAAAGCGAAAGATCATGGTAACGGAAACACTAAGGTTAGGATGCCGTATTAACAAAAGACAAGAACTTATTGAAATAAACTAAAGGTATGGCTCTTAACATAACATAATGGCGTAAAAGGATTCATATTGCCAACCCCAATTGACGGGACAAAGGCTTAGTGCGGTTTGGTTTAGTTAACAGCGACACAATATAAATTATACTAAAACTCACAGCAAAACTAGTTCAAGCCAACTCAAAGAGAATTTTCAAAACATAAAAAATCAATTCTCTTACTTGAGTAGCATAGGTTAAGTACAAAGCCTGAATCAAAACTAATATAATTAGTTGGAGCGAATTCATATTTTATTTTTATTCTATGTTACACGGAAGTCGGGAGAGTTTCGGAGGAGGGTATGTGTCCATGTGTTATATTCATTTGTTGATCATGCACAAGGACATTAGGTCATTATTACAATTCATCATTCTAAAAAACTTCTTTATTATAGAGTAAAATGGTGCTTAAAAACTAATTTTACACACTATTAGAGTCACACACAATGATCTAGTGAACTCAATTATCAATCCAATTAATGGTTATATTTCCAATTAAACATGGCAGATGCATATCACATACTCTTCAAGTGTCGAGTGTTCGACAAGAGTACTTACTCAAATTTAGAGAACTCAATGTAATATAACTTATTTTCAAGCAGTAATATATAGAAAGAGGCCAACCATTCACGTGCAACTTCTCATTTTTCTCTTCATGTTGTTTACCATCCATTGCAGTCTTTTTTTTATAGTAAAATGGTGCTTAAAAACTAATTTTACACATTATTGGAGTCATGCGCAATGTGATGTAGTGACCTCGGCTAATAAGCCAAAGTTAATGGTTGTATGTCCAATTAAACATGGAGGACACATATCACATACTCATTAAGTGACGAGTGTTCGGCAAAAGTACATACACAAATTTAGAGAACTCCATGTAGCATAGTTTATTTTCAAACAATAATAAATGCAAAGAGGCCAGTCATTCCTGCGCAACTTTTTCATTTTTCTCTTCATGTTGTTTACCATCCATTGCTCTCTTCCAACCAGTCTTCCATCCCATAACCAAAATCATAGCTGCACTATCAATTTGTGTAAGATATAGGCGAGAGGAAGAAAATTATTATAACTAATCTTGAGTTTGAAGATCAGTCAGTCATTAAGCCATTCCTATGTTTTGTGAAATTGTTTTCCGTCTAGTCGTGAAAAAATCGTGAAAGCTCATTGGTTGGTTTTACCAATGGAGTATTTCTTAGGAGTTCTTGTCGTATTGCAACCTAAGTAGTGATGGTACCAATCCCTAAGGAGTTAAGCCAATGTTTAGCTTTATCTTTCAACGAGAATGGAAAAAGTCACAACGGCATCATTAGAAAAAATTTGGATTTTAATAGGAAAGCATATTTCCAAAAATTCATCATTATTAAGTCTGTAGAAAGATGGGAGCATTTGAATAGTGTTAAACTTGATTTCATATTGAGCTTCTACAATGGTAGAGTGTTAGTGTACGTGGATGGTGTGAAATATTTATTCAGCTACTTAGGTAGTAGTTCTTGGTTCTCTTCTTGTAGCACCATGATTGGGAGTGTGCCTAAAGGCTTGTCAGGCTAGGGCAACACATGAATGGCCCTAAAAATGTGCACCAACGCGGGACCAATATTAACTAATTTTATATGACAAGAACGGCTCCTAAACATGCACTAAACAAAAACCATTACAATTTTCAATTGAACTATGAGCGTCCGACGCATGAATGGCACTAAAAATACGCACCAACTCGGGACCAATATTAACTAATTTTAGATGACAAGAATGACGCCCAAACATGCACTAAAGAAAAACCATTTACCCGCAATGTTCAATAGCACTGCCAGACGCTCTCACGGTTCTTTTTTTTTTATTTTTTTATTTTTTTTTATTTTTTAATTTGTTAACTTGTAACAAGACAAATTAGTACAAATAAGTAGTACAACCGTCCTTAAGAAAAAAAATATTACAATTAATCGAGCCTTATTTGGCCGTATAACTATCCTTGAAAAGAATAAATAAATAAATGATATAGGTACAATTAATAACAAGCGGTACAACCGTCCTTTAAAGAAAACAAATATTGCAGTTATTAAAG
>JAOTRH010144564.1:2253-13620 GCA_034768845.1 Heliamphora exappendiculata | reverse complement strand
AGTGGGAGATCACGTCAGTTTCAGCCGACAAGATTTCGGGAGTTGAGAAGCGCGGAGATGCCGCGGGCCCTTCGCTGGCGGGAGTGCGGGCGCCGAAGTTGGACCGGCCGATGCCGAAACAGTGGACGGCGCCGAAGGCTATTTTTGACGGCAAGGATCTGGCCGGCTGGGAGCCGATCGGGAACGTCAACAACAATAAATGGATTGCGCGGGACGGCGAACTTGTAAATGACAATCCGGAGACACCCGGGCAGCGGGGTCCGGGTGCGGCAAATATCAAAACGACTGCCAAGTTCCAGGATTTCAAGCTGCACATCGAGGTGAATTGCCCGGAAGGCGGCAACAGCGGGATATATTTACGGGGCCGGTATGAGGTGCAAGTGGGCACCGAGGGCGGGAGCCAGCCGACGCACGAGATGGGCGCTATCTATAGCCACTTCCCTCCCCCGGCAGGCGCAGAAAACGGGCTTGGCAAGTGGACGAGCTTCGATATTACCTTTGTAGGCCGCCATGTCACCGTTTTGCGGGACGGCAAGATGTATCACGACAATGTCGAGATTCCCGGGCCGACCGGCGGGGCACTGGATAGCAATGAGGCCGAGCCAGGCCCTTTCTTCCTGCAGGGTGACCATCACGGTATTATTCGATACCGAAATATCACGATCTCGGTGCCGAAGTAGTCCGGACCCGCAAAATTCTCTTAAATCTTGCGCGTGCCTTCCGATAAGACTTTACCGAAGTTAATCGGACGGAAATATGCAAGAAACCGACATTGATATCGACGTATTGGACGCCTCATCAGCCGAGGAGAAGGTCCGAGTTGGAAAGCCGAATCTGTCGGGGACGCCGCCTCTAGGCCCCGTCGTTTCGGACCAGGCGCGAGAACTGCAGCAGGTGAAGGCTCAGCTACTTGATGCCGAGCGACTGGCGATGCGCGCTCAAAAAGCGGCTTCGGACTATCGGGATCAGTTGACGGAAGCTCAAGCCGATATCGCCAATATGAAGAGCCGCTGGTACGCTGCCGAAAAGGCGCGAAACGCGGTCAATTCGCAGCGCGAGGTGGACTCTTCGAGCTTGAACACTCAGGTGGTTAAGCTACAGAAGGAGCTCGAGCGAGCGCAGCAAATCGCCAGTTCCGATCTGGAGCGGGCTGCTTCGCGCATTCGTACGCTCGAAGAGAGGCTGGATCGGGCTCTGCGAAATACAGCTCTCGCGGAGAGTTCGCAGAATACATACCGGAAACGATCGAATGTGTTTCTCACTGTGGGGATTTCCGTTGCGGCGGTCTTTGCCGGGATTCTGATTTTTGAGAAGCTGCCACAGTCGCTGGGATCTCCTAGCGCGCCGGAAGTCAGTTCGAGTTCAGGACCAGTTAGTACGCGGAGTAGTTCACCAAAGCGGCCGCCGCGGGTTTTGCCGCTGGAGGCGCTTTCTCAGAAACCGTTCGTTCCGAAGGCTACCGTGAAAGACCTTCCCAATGCGCTTGGGAGTTTAGATAAGGCATTTCAGGGACTACCGGGACTTGATCCCGAAGCGGTAATCAAGAAAGTGCGGGAGAAGCAATCCACACCGGAACGGCCCGTATGTCAGTTCGATTGGGTAAATGGGGGGCCGTCCATGGTGTTCGGAAACGGGAATAAGGGGGAAAGTATGGAGAAGTGGGCGCAATCCATCTCGCGGTGTGCGGATGCTGTGGAGCAATCGCACTGAGCGAGGGAAGGACTTACTCAGGTTGGAGGAAAGGGCGGACAGATTCCCAGATTTCCGGGAGGACATCTGTCAGTTCGTGATCGGAGTTCAGTTCGGCTAGATGCGTATTGGGGTGACTCGCGGCGAATTGGCGCGAGGCTTCGATGGGAACTACTTTGTCGTTGACGCCGTGGAAGATTCGCGCGGGATGATCGAAATTGGGCTCAGGCTCCCAACGCTGGGAATCCTCGTACATGGCCAACCCTAGATCGCGCATCCGGGCTTCTGCGTAGTGGTAGACGGGGAGTTTGCCGGTCGCTAGCCAGTGTTGCATGCCTTCTGCACCGATCAGTGCCGGCCATCTTACGGCGAAGCCGAAGGCTGGGGCAAGGAGGACGATCCGTGATACCCGGTTGGAGTGGCGAGAGGCGAAGAGTGCTGCCAGATAGCCTCCCATGCTTGAACCTATCAACGACACTGGTCCGGGACCGGCGACTTCTTCGACCATGGCTAATTGCCTGGTAATGGTTAGGTTTTCAAAGTCTCCGGCAGCCAGGTCGGGCACAACAAGGTCAGGCAGGCGTTCCTTGAAATACCTTGCTTTGCGCGACATGGGGCCGGATGCAAAGCCGTGCAGATAGATCGTCCTCACTTTGCTTTTTCCTCTATCTTTCGGAATTGTCCGTATTGGAAAGAGTTCTCAGAGACGATGTCGTTCTTGATGTATTCGCGGTGTTGGACGTTTGAAGGCACGACGCAACCCAGTCCGCTATCGGTGTAGTTCACTTCGAGGGTATCCCGGGTTTCTACGTCTTTAGCGACCCTTGTCGAATTCATTGTGATCCGGAGGGGCATCCCATCGGATTCGCGAACCAGCAGCTCTCCCTGCAGGGCTTGCTTATCGGCGTTGTTGCCGTGGAAAATCATCACGCCACCTGCGCCGCCGGTCTGCTTGTATTTCAGAACTAGCGCACGGTCTACGCCCACAACCTGATCACCGGCTTGTTCAAACGTGTAGTCCTTCTGGCGACGGGCGGAAAAGAGAAGGACCACTTGGCCGAAGTCCGTCACCGCTCCGCGCAGGCCGTGCTTTTCAAAGTCTTCAAGCAGGCGTTTCTTGAGTTTGTCGTCCTCGGAGTGGAGTCCAAGAGTCATGGCTTCGCGCGCCTTTTCGCGGGACGTAACTTGTTTGCCATCGACACTGATTACCTTTCGGATTTCGTGTATCACGGTGGGAGCTTCGGGAAAGGTGCCGAAGGCGTAGACGGAGGTGACTTCGTGAGTCTCGTAGTCGCCCGCAGTGCCTGCTTTACGGGTGCGCTGGCTAAGAATCTCTTCCGTCAGCATGGTAGGCGCCATCCGGCGAAATGTTTCGGCCTGGGAGGCGACGCGGTTCATCAGTTGCGGCAGGCCCAGTTTGCGCGCGGGGCCTTGCGCGAAGGCGGTGAACGCGATTGCCAGAGAGAACACGCCGCGCGCGATGGTCATTGCCTTTGCAGAGCCGATTTCAATTGCGCGATTTGTCCGGCGTGATAGATGCAGTGTTGCGGCACGCCGTGCAGCAGGTGGCTGAAATCATAGTCGCGACCCGGGACGGTTTCACCGAGACGGGCCACGTCAAAAGATTCGGTGGCTTGGGCGAGGCTTTCGGCAGTGGCAAACAGATGGTCCTGGGCTTGTTGCCAGTCGGACCCGGGCGTGAGCCAATCCTTCTCAGTGCCCCATAAGCGCGGCATGGGATGGCCCGCGATGGCCTCGACCGCAATACTGGCCCACAGGTCGATATGCAGCACGAGTTCCCAGATGGAATGCGAATTGGGGATAGGATGAGCAAGCGCGGCAGCGGCATCGACGCCTTCGAGAACCTTTTGAATGGAGTGGCCGAACCAAGGATCGCCTTTGAATGCGATACGGATCAGGTGCGCGATTGTTACCGTTTCCGGCGTGGTTGCTGGATACACCATCGTCACTAGTCTATCGGTACCGCGTGGGTTAAAATCAATTCGCTCATGCCCACTTCGCCCATAGGCCGGATCGTGGCGGTTGTCTGTTTCGCCCTGATGCTTTTTCTGAGCCTAGGAACAGAAGCCTACCTCGCGTACCGGCTTACTTATCCGCCCCGGATTCTCAAGATCAAGATCGTTTCCGACTCGATGAATCCGCCGATTCCCGGTTACTTTCAGGATGTGATGAAGGCGCAAGTGGAAGCGCTCTCGGGTTTCTTCGAGCAAACGGCGGGGATTCGGCTTACGGTAACGGGTTTCGCGAATCTGAAATTGCCGCCGGAGAAGGTGGACCCCAGCGTATTGCGGCGGTTCATAGACGTTCGCACACCTCGCGACGAGGCTGACGTGATGATTGCTTTTTGGGCGGCTGCACCGGGTGACCAGCGGTTGGGAAGCGCGCTTCCGTATAGTTCGACGGCCGTCGTGCGGGTCGATCATGGCCAGAAGGAGAACAACCAACGCATTCTTGCGCACCAACTTCTTACGCTTTTCGGTGTGATGCCGTCGCAAGATGCGCAGTCCGTGATGCACGTACCACCGGCGAAACTGGACCTCGATTCGTTGTCGAAGGATGAACTGATGGATACCCGCATGTTCGATTTCGATCATGGCCTAGGCGGGATGAGCAGGCGAGTGCAAGCCGGCGTGATGAAGTCCATCGAACGGGACGTGAAGGCTCATCCGCAGATATATGCCGGCAGGACATCTCGAATGGTTTTGGGCGACCTCTATCTGCGCGACTCCCAGTTTGCTTCAGCCGCGGAGCAATACCGGATGGCGGTGCGGTCCGACTCGAAGAGCCTGCAGGCGCACCTTGCTTTGGCGCTCGCTTTGGTTCAATCGGGACAGACTGCTGAAGCTGAGGCGGAAGCCAGAACTTCTATCAAGCTGGCCCCGAACGAGGCTGACGCACACTACCGGCTGGGCTTCGTTCTGGTGAGATCGGGCAATCCGGAGGGCGCGATTCCGGAGTTTCGGCGAGCCATCGAACTGCAACCGAACTCCACTCGCAATCGAACAGGTTTGGCGGTGGCGTACGCTGCTTCGATTGGGGAGTTCGATGCAGCCGAACGCGAGTTTCAAGAGGCTCTCAAGATCGATCCTCAGAATCCGTCGCTACTTGCCGACATAGACTACGTGAACAGGCTGCGCGCCCGCTTGAATAAACAGCTTGAAACAGCACAGGAAACCTTGCGTACTCATCCGGAGAATGGCACTGCGCACGACGGAGTGGCTCTGTTGCTGCTTCGGCTGGGCCAAGTGGACCGATCGGTAGCCGAGGCCCGCGAGGCTTTGCGCATGGGCCCGGATACGTGGCATTCGCACTACACATTGGCGCTGGGCCTTTATGCGATGCATGATTACGCTGGTTCGTCGGCGGAGTTGGCGAACGCGAAAAGACTCGGGTCCGGCGCGCGTCCGTTTCTCGAGGATTCCCTTCGCAATGCGAGTTCGCAAGCGACGAAGTAGAATACCAGCGTGACGACACGCATCCTTACGCTGCTACTTCTGAGTTCCGCCACTGTCTTTGGACAGGAGGCGCGCATCACTGCGCGGCAAGTGATCGAACGCATCAAGTCCAACGTTGGTGTTCCGTGGCGAGAGCAGACGGTCGATACCATCAAGGCCGGCGATCCGGATACCCCGGTGACGGGAATCGCTACTACCATGATGGCGACTTACGATGTGCTGGTAAGGGCCGCGGCTGAGGGCAAGAATCTGGTGATCACCCATGAGCCGACATTCTATTCGCATCAGGATGTGACGGAAGCCTTCGAGAAAGAACATGACCCTGTGTGGGCGGAAAAGGACCGGTTTATCCGCGAACACCATATGGTGGTGTTTCGCTTCCACGACCACTGGCACGCGCACAGGCCTGACGGAATCATGACCGGCGTGGTTCGCGCATTGGGCTGGCAGAAGTATCAGAGTGAAACGGAGCGTGGGAGTTTCGTTGTTCCCGAAACAACGCTGGCTGCGCTGGCGGGTCAGATGAAACAGCGGCTGGGAATCGAGACAGTGCGCGTGGTTGGGAATCCGCAGATGAAGCTGACGAATGTGTCTCTACAGCCAGGGGCGGGCGGTCCGCAGGGACATCATCGGGCACTGGTGAAGGACAGCGTGCAGGTGCTGGCGATCGGTGAGGTGCCGGAGTGGGAGACGATCGAATATGTCGCCGACGCGGTTTCCGAGGGGAAGAAGAAGGCGCTGATCCTGTTAGGCCACATTGGTAGCGAACAGCCGGGCATGGAGGATTGCTCCGAGTGGCTGAAGGGCTTCGTTAAGGAAGTGCCGGTGGGGTTCGTGGCTGCGCGAGAGCTTTACTGGCCGGTGCCGAAGTAAGCTTAAAGTTACGACTACTTCAACTGAATCCAGAGCAGCAAAACTTGTTCGAGAGGCTTTCCAATCTGGGAGGCCGTTAACCTATATCCTGACTTCCGAAGAGCGGCGTGCCGGGAATATTCTGCTGGAAGCCGCTGCCTCGCTTGAGTTGCCCGTGTGGACTTGGAGCTTGACGCAGGGGCTTCGACGTGGCGAGACTCCAGTCGCCGGCACTGAATCGCCACGGGCCGTTCTCGATTTCATCGCGGCGCATCCGGAACCGGGGATCTTCCATCTCAAGGACTTTCACGAGCCGCTCCGCGATTCCGCGGAGATCCGGCGAGCGCTTCGCGATCTGTATGAAGCGTGCCAGGACAAGCGCAAGTATGTCGCGATCACGTCGCCGGTGCGCGCGATTCCGGGAGAGATCGAGCGTAGTGTAATTTTCCTGGAGCTTCGTCCGCCAGATCAGGTGGAGATCACTGCCTTCCTTCGTGAGGAGTTAGGGGGTGGGGATGCGAACGAAGAGGCTTTGAATGAGCTGGCGCCCGCGCTACAGGGCCTGACGCTGGATGAATCGCGTTATGCTTTGCGACGCGCGCTGGTGGAGACGGGGACGCTGAGCGTAGCGTCACTGCCTGCCTTGCTTGAAGAGAAACGGTTGCTGATCAATCGAACAGGGGTGGTGGAGTTCATCTCCGAGGGTGGCGATCTGAATGAGATTGGCGGTCTCGAGATTCTCAAGAAATGGCTACTTGACCGGCGGAAGCTGTTCCAAATTCGCGATTCGTTGAGCCAGGAGATTGTCCCTAAGGGCATTCTCCTCATGGGGATTCCGGGTTGCGGTAAGAGCCTTTCGGTTAAGGCGATTGCGGCTGCGTTCCGGCTGCCGCTCTATCGCGTCGACATGGTGGAGATTTTCTCGGGCCGTCATGGCAAGCCTGAAGGCGCGTTCGTGCAGGCTTGCAAAATGATGGAGGACATGTCGCCCGCTGTGCTCTGGTTCGACGAAATTGAGATGGGCCTAAATTCGAGCGAGGCGCACGGAGAACAGGGCCGGCTGTTCGGATTCTTCCTGACCTGGATGCAAGAGAAGACGCCAGGGTTGTTCGTCGCCGCGACCGCGAACCGCATCGATATGCTACCCGCCGAGATCCTGCGCAAGGGGCGATTCGATGAAGTATTCTTTGTCGATCTTCCGGTTGATGATGAACGAACCGAGATCTTCCGGATTCACTTGATGCGAAGGGGAGTCGATCCAACGGACTTCAATTTGCAGCAACTAAAAGAGATTACTGCTGGGTGGAGCGGCGCGGAAGTGGAGCAGTGCGTGGTGTCAGCGATAACGAAGGCCCGGATCGGCGGGGCTCCTCTTACACCGCGGGACCTGATCGATACCGCGGTGAAGATTGTGCCGCTTTCGCGAACGATGAAAGAACAGATCAACGCCATCCGGGGATGGGCGTTTGATCGAGCCGTGAGAGCTTCGCCGAAGAGCCGTTAAGTCAGTTTTGGGCCACTGGTATGATGCCGGGGCTTCTTCGGCGCAGGCGTCTTCTGGCTGTTTGCGGAGAGTAGTTTTCATAGTGGCGCATGATGAGGTGAGCCTCCACTTGATTGACGATTTCGAGAGCGACTCCCACGACGATCAAGAGTGATGTTCCGCCGAAGTAGAAGTTCACATTGAGTCCATCCAGAAGGATTCTCGGAAGGTGCGCGTCACACCAACTGCCTATGAGGGGCAGGTGTTGCAGTTTGATGCCGGCTAGCATGATGTCGGGAATCAGGCAAAGAGCTGCGAGGTAAATGCCCCCAATCATGGTGAGGCGCGAGAGGACGCGGTCGAGGTACGCGGCCGTCTCGGCTCCGGGTCTGAGACCTGGGACGGAGCCACCGGCTTTGCGAAGATTGTCGGCGGTCTCTGCGGGGTTGAAGATGATCGAGACGTAGAAGTAGCAGAAGAAGATCACTGTCGCGGCGAAGAGCAGGTAGTAGAGAGGCTCGCCATGATGGATCAGGTTGATGTATGGCTTGGCTGCAGGCATCGAAAAGAGCATTTGGGGAATTCCCAACATCGATGTCGCGAAGATCACCGGGATCACGCCTGCCGCATTGACCTTGAGCGGGAGATGTTGAGACCCGCCGCCAAGCACGCGGCGTCCGACTACGCGTTTGGCGTATTGGATAGGAATGCGGCGGTCGCTGCTTTCGACGAACACAACAGCAGCTACGACCGCGAACATCACTGCCAGGATGAGTATGAGTTCCAACAGGTTCCACTGGTGCGTGACGAAGGTATTGATGTAGAGCGTGGTGACAGCCTTGGGGATTCCGGTGACGATGCCCGCGAAGATGAGCAGCGAGATACCGTTGCCGAGGCCGCGTTCTGTGATCTGTTCGCCGAGCCAGAGGAGGAACATGGTTCCGGCCGTTAAGGACAGCATCGTGAGGAGATAGAAGCCGGTTCCGTGAATCTTTGCCAGTCCACCGGGCAGAGATTCGACGAGGTTCGCAACGGCGACGGCTTGGGCCAGCGCGATTGGTACAGTCAGTTGGCGCGTCCACTGCGCGATCTTCCTTCGGCCGAGTTCTCCTTCCTTCTGCACGCGCGCTATGCGAGGGATGAGGATGCTGAAGATTTGCAGAAAGATCGAGGCCGTAATGTAGGGCGCAACGCCCAGGGCAAAGACCGTCATGCGGGAAATATTGCCGCCCGAGAGCAGGTTGGCCATGCCGAGGAAGTTGTCCTGGTTTTGACCGATGTAGGAGGCGAGGCGGTCGAGGTCGATGCCGGGTAGAGGGATCTGGCTCCCGAGGCGATAGACGGCCAGCATGCCGAGGGTGAATAAGATGCGGCGGCGCAGTTCAGGTTCGCGAACGGCGTTGAAACACATTTGAATGAAGTTCATTTGATCTCCGAGGACGGCAATACAGACGGTTGCTCCGCTGGAAGGAAAAGACTCCCAGGGAGCTAGAGAAAACGCGATTGCAAAGGCTGGAGGATCAGTTCAGGCGGGAGGTCCGCGTGGAGGAAGACTGGAAAGAAGAGGGTCCGCTTCGGAGGCTACAATTGCAGCGGGTGTTAGCAGGTGGCCGGGGCCGGAAGGAAGTACATCTAGGGTGCCCGCAACAGGGAGCAAGGCGAAAGCAAGATGCGGATGATCAGACTTGCTATTGCTGCCAACGTCCGAAACCAGACACGTCAGGAGGGCGGCTACCAACAGTGCGACCGCTACTATCCTGCCTAATTGTGTGTTTCGGCGCATCAGTAGTACTTGGACACGATGGTAGCAGAGGATTTCGATGTCGAGCAAAGCTAAATCCTGATACGCTTCTTGGGATATGAAATTCGCATGGTTAGCGCTTCTGCTAGCGACGTTTTGTGGAAACCTCGGCGCCGTGGTCCTTCAACTTTCGGGCGATGAAGACCCAACTTGCACGGCCGGTTTTATCTGCATTCAGAACGGCTCATTCAGTTTCAATGTGAACTCCCAAGGCGGCGGGTTCTTTCAAATTCTGAACAATGACCCGACGACCTATACGACTCTCAATTTTGATATTCCCTATCAAAACTCGGATTGTCCGAACAACGTAGATCAGGTTACGTTGATGATCGACCAAAGTTTCATCAATGAGTTCGGGTCGAGCAGCTTCAGTTCTTCTGCAAGCAGCGTCTGCCGCATAAACACCTCTACCTTTACCACTATTGCCGATTACTATTTATCCCTGACGTTTGGACCTGGGATTGGGCCCGACGCTGTGTTCGATCTCAATCTGAACGACAACACGAGCAGCATGGATCCTTCCGGAGCCGGTGGCTGGCTGTTGAGCGCGACAACGACGAACTCCGCCGGCAATGCACCAGAGCCAGCCACTCTAGCGATTGCAGGTAGCGGGCTATTGATGGTCGCGCTAGTGTCGAAGCGGCGCTATTTGACAAGCTTGAGGAATTCCGGATCGAGGGCGAGCGATTTCAAATCGGCCTCGCCCGCCGCCTCTTTCCGGGAATAACCCTTCGCAATGGCTTGACGAAGCGAGTCGAGAGATTCCTGCTTCTTTCCATCCAGCGCAAAAACCACGGAGCTTCCGAATAAGATCTGCGGGTTCTTGGCATCGAGAGCTTGAGCACGGCGTACGAAATCCACACCCCTCGCAACGTCGCCTTTTCTGGCATAATCTACACCTAATTGCGCCAGCACGACGGCGTTGCGAGGATTTACTTGTAGGGCGGCGAGGCCCTTATCGATTGCCTGTTGATAATAGGTAGCAGCTTGTTGGGCCTGGCCGAGACAACGGTACGCTCCGGCCAAGTTGCCTAACGAGATTTGATCGGGCTGCAGACTTACGGCCTTCTCAAAATACGTCTTGGCATCGTTGCACCGCCCCAGGAAGAAGACGGCGCCTCCGAGATTCGAATAGTTCAGCGCAGATGGTTGAAGCTCCACGGCCTTATTGAACATAGCCGCGGACTCTTCCCAGTTCCCCAAATTGTGATCGATAGAGCCGATGTTGGCCCAACCGCTGGGCCTGCCGGGATCGAGTTGTGTGACACGTTCAAAGGCGGCTCTAGCTTGAACCATGTCACCCAATTCCGTGTAGGAGATGCCGAGGAGATTGTGATTCAGCCAGTAGTAAGGATTCGCGTCAATCGCTTTTTTGAAACTTGCGACAGCTTCCTGTTCGCGGCCAGCCTTATGATAAGCCCTGCCCATGCGCCGGTAGGCTTCGTCTGAACTGGGGGCCAACTGCTGAGCCTTCTCGAATTCCGCGATCGCCTGAGCAGTTTTGCCGGTAGTGTTGTAGAGGCTCCCTAAGGCGAAATGGACTTCGGGAAGGTTGTCGTTCAACTGCTGAGCGTGATTGGCGGCACCTTCCGCGCGGGTCGCCCAAACAGCATCCTTCGTTAAGCCATACATCAACAGGCTCGCATCGGACAGCCCGGTATAGGCATAGGCGAAGTTCGGGTCTTTATTGGCCGCTTCCTGAAAAAGATCGAGGGCTTGGCCAAGGATTTTCTTGTCTCGCTTGCCAAGCATCAATTTGCGGCCTTCGAGGTAAAGACCATAAGCAGCGATATCTTCAGTGGGCCTAGCCGCGCTCTTTGCCAGATCCTCACTGGTGAGCCTCAAGCCCATCGCACCTACCAAAGCGTGATAAATCTGATCCTGAATCGTCAGGATGTCCGGTTTCAAACCGGAAAATGCCTGACTCCACAAGCGCCGGTTGGCTGCAGGCTCATTGAGGGTCATTACAATTTGCACTTTGTCTCCGCTACCGGAAACCTCGCCTTGCAAGACCAACTTCACGCCAAGAGACTGCGCCACACGAGTCAGCGGGTCGCGCGGATTAA
>JAOTRH010144553.1:0-13620 GCA_034768845.1 Heliamphora exappendiculata | reverse complement strand
TAAATATTTTTTAGAAATATCATAACTTTTATTATATATATATATATATATATCTCTATTTTTATAAAAATTATATTTTTAAAATTTATTCATCAAAATTTATCAAAAAAAATCCATATTGAATATAAAATTATTAAAAAATTTTTTTTTTAAAGTTATAACAAATTTTAACTATGCCTTTTACCTTTTAGCTTAAACCCATTTAAGCCAAAATTTTTAACTTGAAGCTTTTTAGCTTAAAATTGCATGCACAATTTACCAAATAAATTTTTTGTTTATTTAACTCAGCTTATGTTTAAAGTTTTTTGCTTAAAAGTGTTTTAAAAAATCCATTTATTTAGCCTTATACTATAATTAATTAGATTTTTTTTTATTTACATTTTTTGTAATTATTTTTTTTTTAAAAAGCCAAAAATTCAAAAAACCCACAAAAAAACAAAGCGAAACACTTTAAGCTAAAAGTGCTGAATCTCGGACCAATTTGTGATGACACATTAGCCACTCTTAGTGGCAACCCACTTTGGAATGCACTTTGCGAGAAAAACCACGGGCCAAAAAGAAAAAAGAAAAAAGAAAAAGAAAAAAAAAAGAAAAAAAGAAAAAAATATATGCGTGACGTATCTTTTTTTCCCTTTATCCAAACACCCCCTTACGCAGAGAATACGAAAAGGAAAACCACAAAGGAATCAACCCACCACGTAAGAGTTCCACCCACGATTATTGAAGCTTTTCACTAATCATTTGCGCCCTGACATAATTAATTAATTAATTAAAATAAATAAAAAAACACAACTGGGTTTAAACTTATCCGATCTTATTGTGTTTTCTTGATCTTCTCTCTCCAATCGGATAAGGCTTGCAAATATATTATTATTCGATAAATTACTTGTTTAAAAATTATATATATATTTATTTTAATATGTTAAAAATTATTAAATATATTTTCAGATTTTTCTATTTTAAATTTTCATACAATTGTGGTGTTTGATATTACTGAAACTAATAACTTATAAATTCTAACTTGTAGCAGAAGTTGTGAGTATTTGATAAAAATTATAACTTATAACTGAAATAAAAGAAATAAATAGTTATAAGTTATAGCAGAAGTTGTCAGTGTTTAAAAAAAATTATAACTTATAATTAAAATTAATAAAAATAAAATAAAATTTATTAACAATAATTTTGCTAAACAGTCCAAGCTAACAGCCTCAATATCTTCAAATAGAGAGACATTTATTTTTTTTGGAAAAAGAATCTGTGTTCCAAATTTTATATGCAGATTATTTTTATGTATGTATATATTTATGTGTTCTGGTATGTAGATTGGCATGTATGCATGTACATGATTTTATACATGCGTATTTATTATTTAGTTGCATATTATATGAGCGAGCTTAAATTTGCATAATTATAAATTAAGATTAGGGGTTAGTTAGTTATTAGTTCTATTTAAAATTTTTCTAAAAGATTCAGTTCTACTAGTAAGTTTTTTTAAGATATGATCCTAATTTTTAAATGTCATTTTAAAATATATCAAATATATTTTTTATAAAACTTGTCCGATCAACCTTTGGAGTTTGTCGATCTGTGCTCACCCCCCGCTCGCCCCCTCCATAAGGGTTGGGAAAGAAGAGGAAGCTGTCCATGGCCTCCCTATGTCATGCCCCACCACCTCTTCGTCACAACCACTGCTCCCGTCGCTGCATCTACCACCTGCTTCGCTCTTGAGACACGAATCGTAGTCCTCCGATGCCTACCGCGAAGAGGCACGGCAGAGGCTAAAGAAGTACCACAACCACCATAACTGACGGAGCAAAAACGCCACCGACGAGGACCTCAATGAACTCAAGGCATGTTTCAAGTTCGGGTTCGAAATCGACTCGCCGGAGACAGATCAGCGCTTGTCCGATACTCTGCCACCTTCGCACTACCATCAACCACCACTGTTTTCATATTCAAAATCTCGTTTTGGAGCTTCCATTAGTGATCCTTCGAGGAGATTGCAGTGCCGTAGCGGTGGCAATATGATAAAGCGCGATAGAGTATCAGTGGTGGTTGGGAAGATGGAGTCTGCAGCGCCGAAGAAGAGGAAGAAAATGTTGACAGTGTTGGTCGATGATCGGGGTACCGGAGTGAAAAATGATTAATATTTTCTTTGTTGACAGTGGTTTCGATTATTACTCAAGAAATTTCTTAATTTTTTAATTTTTATTTCTTTTAAAATAGTGAAAATTTTTAATTAAAAAAAGTAAAATTTTGTCTGTTAGTTTGTGATCAAATGGTGTTTAGGAACAACATATTAAGTAGGAGATTTCAGTCAAAGGTCCAAAAAAATAAATTTTAATGCGTAAGGTTCATCAACAAAAATTTTAACGCATAAGATCCAATTACGTGATTTCTCCCGAAAATACCCTACAAACTGATAAATTTATCTGTTTAATATGCAAATAGAAAAATTTATCTGTTTGCATATTTATCTATTTACATATCAATACAAATAATGCAAACAGATAAATTTATGTGTTCTTTATACATATTTTGCAAAAGTATAAATAAATTTAGCTGTATTTTTTATATGTCATTTTAATAAAACAGATAAATTTATCTACATTCTTTATACATATTTTGAAAATGTATAGATAAATTTATCTGTTCTAAGGTATTTTTATCCCAAAAAGACCTTGCCCGTTAAAATTTTATGAGAATAAACTTTACTCGTTAAAAAATCTTTATACTGCATAAAAAATAGTAAACGGCCTATAAATTAGATTGTTCACTAATTTTTCGTATTAGCTATAGCAATATAAAATGAGACGTAATTTATAAAAAAACTAAGATACGACTAATCTTTTTATAAATCTTACAAATAGGATCCTATTTAAAAACCCCTTAAAATTAAAATAATTACACAACTAAATTTTACATGCTTTAAGCAAAGCTAGTTAAAATAATCAAAAATCAAAATTAAAATAGTCAACTGGGTACATACTATAACTATTATGTGGGCACAAAATATAACTTAAAATAATCATAATTAAATCTTAAAATAGTCATAACTAAAATCATAATTCCAACAATTATAAAGAATGCACACAGTTGAATTCTCCATACTATTATATTACACAATGTCCCTAGCACGGTTGTGTTGGCTTTTGTGAGCTCACTTCGAGTTTTACTTTAATAATTTAAACTGTTTATTTTGTAAATTTTAATTTGTAGTCTATTTATGTATAAAAGTTAACTTTATCCAATATTATTACATTTATAAATAATTTTTTTAATCTTAAAAAATTAAACAATAGCGTGATTCATTTATCATTCATTTTTTATTTAGACAAATGTAATTTGTTTAGTTATTTAATAATATCTGCTTAACTTGTTTTTTTTTTTTTCACCAAAGATTCAAACACTAAAATTTATAAATTAAGTAGTTTAGATTATCAAAATAAGATTCGCAATGCAATATTTTTAAAATTAGACAAGATAAACTGTAGGGCGGGCTCCTTCATTAGGCAGCTTAATAGCTTGCCTAGGCCTCTCTCAAAAGTTAAGAGCCTTAATTTTTAAAATTTTTAAAATTATATTGTATAAAAATAGTTACAGAGAATAATTTATTAATTTTCTAGAGTAAAAGTAGCTTGTCTTTGTATTGCAGAGATAATATTAGTAATTGATCTTACAATAAATCTGACACGTAAATAACTTTTTGATTTTTATAGTAAAAATAAATCTATAAGTGTCATATTAATAGTTATGAATTACGAAACACTACTCTCTTACAAAAAAATAGTATAATATATAATATATTAAATATTATATATATACACGTATATATGTATGTACATAGTACACCAAACGGTCACCATTAATATATTAACTATTATATATATATATATATATATATACTTTAAATTTTGACTCTCTCAATCTCTCTTTTAGACTTTCTCTCATAGCTAATTTTTCAAGTGAGAGAATACAAATTAAAGAAAAATATTACTCTCTGGGTTTTCTCAGCTTTATTTTGATTGTTATATTATTGTAAGAAAAATAATTTTCATCCATTAGAAATTTATTTTATAAAAAGTACATAAGTTTATTTTTTTATATATATTATAGATTTAAAAACCTTACATGTATGGTTGTAAAATATAACATATTGATTTTGTTTGTTATTGTGAATGTTATGATTATTGTTATTAGGCGATTATTGACTATCATAAAAAACGATTATCAGCAATCATCTAGGTTTTATTGTTCTAATATTGTTACGTAAGTGTTTAAATTTATTAAATAATTATTATCCTATTATTTTTATCGTGCAATTGTTGTATCATTTACTAACAAAATCTGTATCAGTTGCTTCTGTTGGAAGACTTTTTAAAATTAAAATTAATAAAATTTTATCTAAGATCTACTATGTCGCAAGAAAGGTTAACCGGCTTAGAAATAATATCAATTAAAAAAAATAATTATCAAAATTAGACATAAAATTTTAATAAATAATTTTGCCTCTCAAAAAGTGGGGAAAACAAATTTTTATTAAACAAAGTTTTAATATAAAAATATATAAAAGGCCTCTATTTATATATTTGCCTTGGGCAACAAATTTGCTTGAGTTGCCACTGGGTAATGGTTTGAATTTATCCATTAAATCGGTTATATACCAAAATTGCTAATTTTTAAAAAAATTGCTTAAACCCATAGTTAAACCGGTAACCCAATTGAACTAGTGCTAGATTAATAGAACCGCCCAGGTTTGGAACATTCCAAATTTCACCTTGAGGACACTAATTGCCAATTTGCATTTCACTTTTAATAATCTAATTAGCTAATTGTTTTGAGCCCCTGACCCTAAATGCCTAAATGGCTAAATCATTCCTAAATGCTAATACTAGTAGCTTAATACAGCAATACCTAATTTGTATCGACTCTTCCACTTCATTACTTTGAGTTCTACTTGGAGATTCTAATTTTTAAATTAGAGTCATGTTTAGATCATAAAATATCTTTATTTTGTTATTTAGATTGTGAGTTACAAGTCATTTGTATCTAATATTTTTAATTTTAAAATTATTAATAATATAATTATGACGTCACAATTTAATTTTAGTTCGATTCAAATTGAACCAAAAACTCGTCACCCGATTTATTTTTTTATTTGCTTAAATAATCCAATTCTCAAAACATTGCCCAAGTGGACCTCAGAAACTCCAACATGACCGCGCTGATTGGTATTATCAAATTGCAGACAAGTCTCATTTTAAAAAAATAGTTTTTTTTTTCTCTAAAACATTAGAGTAAAAAAGAGGTACGATTGCCAATGTAGAATGTTTTATGCAAATTATAGGATATGATGCTGCCCTCAGGCAAGGCATTACCAACATGCATGGATAAAAAGCAAAGATTAGTTCTTCAAAAATCTTTTGGTCTGAGGTTTCGTTTGGCAACCGGCTTTTAAGGTAGGTTTTTTGACTTTTTATTTAAAGCTAAAAAAAGCTAAAAAGTTTGGTTTGGCAACCTATAGCTTTTAGTCTTTTTGTACCAAACAACGAGCCCATTAACAGTGAAGTTTGGAGAAATTTTTTGACCTAACAATGCTTCAATTGAACTTTTGAATCTATTATAGTATTATTCTTTTCATGTCCGAAAAGAAAGATAGTTGAAGGGTATTTTGAAAAATTGACACAAATTGGTTTCTTAGGATGGCTTAAAATCACCGTATATATCTCTCAAACGAATTATTGGTTTTTTAGGCTTAAACTGACTTTAAATAAAAAATTTAGCTTAAAATCCGGTAGCCAAACAAGACCTGAATCTACATTTAAGAGAGAGCAAATTTTAAAAACTCAAAAATCTGAACTATTTCATTATAGAAATTTTTAGTAAGCGAAAAAGATTCGATACACATTAAATAAATTATTCCTTATTTTCCACATCCATTAATAAAGATGAATCGATATTATTTTACTCAAATTATTTTTTTACTACAAATTAAATAAGAATACCGTATGTATAAGTAATAACACGTAATACTACAAAATTATCTAATAATTACTTATATTGGAAAAAGGGTATAGTACTCAACCCTACCATCTACAAATTGTTCATGACCACCACTTTTTCCACTAAATTCCACTAGAAAATCATCATGTCGACTATCCACAAACTAATATCAAATACCAAAACATACGGAAAAAGAAATAATATCAATATGGAAAATATTCATGTAGTTTGATCCTCCAATAAATTTTTTTGTTGGATAATTTCTAGGGTAATATAGTATTATTTAATCTTTGTGATATATCGTTAAATATTTTGAAAGTCATACATAGTAGTACTTACGTGCTACTCTTGCCAAATAAAAAAATTTGATATATATTAATTAATACTTTCTTTCTTTCGATGAAAAACATACGTTTTGTAAATTTTTTTCCTAATTTTTTGGAGTTTTGTATGTATGCGGAAATATTTTTAAAAAAATCTTTTCTAATGTTCGGTAGTGGGAAACATTATCTAAAAAAATGTTTCCAGAGGAAAAATATTATCCATAGACTTTGAGAAAATGAGTTGATATGGTGGAAAAGGTTTTTCATTTTTTAAAAGCGGCGAGAATTGTTTGGAAGAGTATTTTTTACATATTTATATATTAGCGGTTGTGCTCACGTATTGCACGTGGATCATAAATTGTGGTAAATTGAGAATTTATAATTTATTTTTTAAATTTTTTTAATTATTTTAAAAATAATATAAATAATAAAAATATCAAATAACTTTTAAAGTTTTTTTTTTGATAAATAAAAAGTCACATAAGGCCTTTACTTGGTTTTTAGCTACGACGCTTACTTTATTCTTAGGGAAAGGAAAAAGGGCTTTTTCAACTATTTACGAAATTGAATGTTTTATTTTTATAATAGTATAGATATATACACACATAATGTTTTTTTTATAGAAATAAAGACAAGCTTGAACAATCTTTTTTTTAATTTTTTTTTTGGAAAATAGTTTTAACAAAAAAAATTAAAAAATATTTTTTGTTAAAACAAACGAAGCGTAAAATAAATCATCTTTTGTATCTTGTCATGCTAACAAAAGTGTGCTTATGCTACTTTAGTTGATTATTTTTAATACATCATTAGATAGGAGTACTATATAAATAATGATATATACTATTCTAATCAAGTACAATGTGTGTTTGGGGGCACCATGCAGTTAATTAGTTTACATAATTGTTTATAGATTTTACTAAAATTTTATTTTTTATTTTTTGCTATGTTTTTCAGTAATTGATAACATCACTAATTCAATTTTTTTTTAGGGTTGTGCATGAGATAGTCAATCTTAAGTAGGTTTTTATCAACTTTGATTTAGAAAAATATACTTTCTAAACTTTAGAATAATTTGGTACATCAATTGGAGTGCTTTTTATTTTCTTTTGTTGGCATAAGTTTTTAAATGCTTAACTTTGAAAATAAATCTAAATCTTCAATAGTCATGTTTTAAAAAAATTTCAAGACCAAGACAAATTCCAAATTATCATCATATAGAAGTTTTGATTTCTCCAAATTAAATACAAAATTTTAAAATATCTTCATATAGTTGAAATTGTTCAGAGTTACTCTCATTTAAAGAGAAAGAAAAAAAAAGAAAAAAGAAAAAAATAACCGTTTTATTTTTTTGCAAGTGTGTTCAATTATTGCAGAAAAATGTAAGTCTCAAAATAATATTTTTCTTGTAGGAAACATTTTTCATAAAATAAATCTTATAAAAAATATAAAAATTTTCATCACAAAAAAATTAAAAACTAAATTTTCTATTAAATTTCTGCTAGAAAGTTTTTGTTTCTTTTCTTCCACTATAAATTGTTTTTGAAATAACATTTTTATATAATTTTTTTATTTTTAGTATATTTTTTAATGTTAATCCAAACCTACATACTTTTTAGAATTCTTTTGTAACGAGAAATGAATTATTTTATAAATAATTTAAAATAAAAATGTTCAACTTTAGTTGATCAGACATATCTTTAAATTTTTTTGAGAAATCTTAAATTTAATAATAACCATAATAATAATAAGTCGCTTTCGGATAAGCTAGCCCAAACGCTAGCTATGGCCTATGTGTGATTATTCATATCTCTTCGTCAATACTTCACTATTTTCATAAAACCAAATCAACAACTATTTTAAACAATTGGTGTCTAATCAGTGTTCCTTGAAAATAAACGATTTATTTATTAAAGATATTTAAAAATATTATTTGTTAGGTCTAATAAAATCTTTTATGGCACTCTCAAACAATTGAAGAACAGAAAACCTAAACCTCAATCAAATTAAAAGCCCCAGAGGTCAACACTGCCGCCATTACCCTCATCGATGACGAAGTCGGCTTCCTTCAACGAAAATGCCGTTGCTCTCTTCAACGAAGACGCCGTCGCACGTATAGATTGAGAACGAGTACGGTGGGCTAAGGTAAGTTTCTTCGCGTGAGATAAAATAGAACAGAGGACCAGAGTCGACATAGCATCGAACACATAGAACCTTTGCTTTGCCTTTTTCTAGGGTTCGGCAGCTCAAAATCCTAATATTTTGGGGCCTAATATGCATAATTCTTTTGTTTATGCTTTCTTTGAACTATTCTGCTATATTGGATGATTTTAATGGAGAGAAAATTCTCAAAGAAATCAAAAAATTCATTCAAGAAAATCTCCTTAAGAGATTTTTATGAACAAATGGATGATAAAGTATGAGTTATATCTCTTTGTCGCTTTTTTCGTATGCGAGGTCTTTCAAAATCCTTATCATATTGGAATTTTATTGTTTCATGGCTCAAACCAAATTCCATTCATGCTGTTAACAAAGGTATGGCACCAGAGTGCCTAAGCCAGTCGGATAAAGTAGATGTTGAAAATATTGAATTCAATTAGCCATTATTTTAGACTTATTCGCCATTATTCTAGAATTGATTTCTGAATTCAATTGACAATTCAATTGGCCATTCAATTGTCAATTAAATTTTAGAAATCAATTCCATTCATTGGCAATTGATTTCTCTTTTCAATTCTGTTGTAACTCTCTATGGAAGAAGGTCTATATATATATATGTATTCATCTAGTATTCTGCAGAGACACAGAATAGAGGTAAGTGAAAAAACAGAATACAAGGAGAGGAGAAAGAGAAAGAAAAAAATAATATTACAATTGCAAGTTGTGAGAGAGAGAAAAGAAGACGAGGTGTGTTTGAGTAGCCGATCTTTGGTGGTGTTCCAATGTTCGGGTCAACCGTTTTTCCTATGAGAGTAACGCCGGTGGAAAAATCTATAATACCCTCGGTAGGCGGTGAATCATTCTTAAGGGAACTGCGTTTGCAGGATTCGATTTGCATATTCTGTTCATGTTATTTTCTGCAATTTTATTTTCTGTAAATTCAGTTATTATAATCGTTGAAAATTAATAAACATATATTTTCTGGAGCATCGAGCATTTTTTATGGCGTTATATTTCTCCCAACAGTAGATGCTGAAAATAATTGTATTTGTATGGATACTTATTCGTGCGGAATCTCTAGCTCCCCGCAGTTAGATACTAATGTCGAAAAATTCAATGCTTGGAATACTCCCATTAGAACTTTGATGAATGCTGAAAAATGGCTGATTTTGGGTACTAATAATAAAGCTACTACATACGGGTTTGTGGTAAACAATTCTTTAGGAAAAGAAAGTATTTTTGTATATTTTTCTAAGATTTCTTCTCTTGACCACGGTAGAGACATTTACTTGCTCAGTCATGATGCCAATAAAGTGTTGATAGATAAAAGTGACAGTGTGAAGAATAGGAGAAATTTCACTCCGTTAATTCTTTTCGCCAAGAACCTAATAAGTGTGGAGTAACTTTGGTTAAAGATATTGTGCCTTCCTCTTGGTCATCCATTGCTTATGAAAAAAGATCAATTGCCAAATCAAGATATCGAATCAAGAAGTATGATGTAGACCTTATGGTGGAGGGCTTGCATGCTATGCCTTCGGATATATCTAAGCTAGGCCTTTCTCTTTGGGATCATACATTGGTTAATTATTTATTTGATAAGAGGGTGTCTTTTCATTATATCAAAGTTTGGTAAAAAAAGATTATGGAAATATACTATTGAATATGTAATATTTATTGAAAATTGATACTTTATCTTTAAATTTAAAAATGATGATGTTCTTTATGAGATTTTTGAGAATGGTCCATACCATTGTGGAGGGAGATATGCTGTGCTGAAAAAATAGGAGCTGCGTATGACACTATCCAAAAAGGGGTTTTCAAGTGTACCATTGTGAGTAAATCTATATAATGTTCTTCTTGAATTGTGGACAGAAGAGGTTCAAGCTAATAAAGAGATTCCGAAATCATTTTCTATAAATTTAGGATATGAAAATTCTTATGTTATTCAGGTGAAAACTTCTTGAGTTCCTTTAAAATGCACTAAATGTAATATATTTGGTCACAATCTTAATAATTGTGTGAATGCACATGAGGGCGTAACAATTTCTAAACAAATTTGGAGAAAAAAATACGAGAATGACAACAAAAACTCAAATGAGAAATGGATTAATATAAATAAAGGAAAGGAAAATACTAATCAAGTTTCTCATGGGAAAGGAAATGAGTTCGACGCTCAACCATTGAGGAAGCTTGGTGAGGCTTCCACTTCTAATGTTTCGAGATCTTTAAATGTTTTTGACATTCTTTCGTTTTGTGAGCTCAGGGGAGAAGAAATTTGTGAAGATGAGCGAAATATTGTTAATAATATCACATTTTTTCTAATTGTGTCTACCATGAAGTTTATTTTCCCTAAAAAAGAGGTTGATAAGATAAAATTCAAAGGAAAAGATAATTCAAATTCAGCATTTATGGAGGAGAACAAAAGGAAGTTTGATTAAAAGATTAGACATCTTTTGATTAATTGAAAAAAAGATCTTTGATAATGTTGGGTAGTGTTTTAGTTTTTGGGAGTTTGTTTTTTGATTTCGGTTACTTTTGTGTTTTTGTAGTTGTCTTTTTTAAGACGTGTAAATTTTTGTATTGTTACGATTCTCTCTAACCTTTCGAGTTGTGAGAGTTTTTTTGTTCTGTTTGTTGGCTAAAGTGTGATTTCTGTTCTTCATTGTAAAATTATTTTTTAGTATAATATTTAATTAATTATTTCAAAAAAATAAGATATTTTGTAATACAAACTATTCTACATGAACTATATATAAAAATAAATTTTGTTGACAAAATTTAAAAGTATATTATTTATTAGGCCTATAAATAAAATAATCTATGACCAAACTAAAACTAATAAAATTTAACATTAAATTGACTATATTACAAAAAAGATTAAGTTGATTAACACTACTATCATTTTTTAAAAAATAGATTAAAAACTTGATTATGAAGATTTAATTAATAATTTTAAATCTCAAACACTTAAAACAAATTAAAAAAATAAAAATAAATTTAAATTTAAAAGTAAAAGGCCTTTTAATTTCAAATCTCACCTAAAGCCCACGGAATGATCGAGCCGCTTATGAGACAAGGATTTGTCTTCTCTAAGGTTTAGCCTTCTGAACTTTATTGTAAAGTTCAATCGATATCAGCCTACTTAAAACCCATAATTGTCTTCTTTAAAATAATTTTTTAAGATTTTTTCGTCTTATATGATTTCTTTTGAATAATTTTTTATTTTTTTGATTTTTTATAACGAAATAAATTTAAAAAGTATTTTCATTTAAATTAACGTAAAAAATTTTATTTAAAACAAAAAAATATATATAAAAAGCGTTAAAAAAAAAAGCTATCCAAGAAGAACCTAAAAATCCTATTTTTTCAATAAAATAGTAACGGAAGTGAGCTGGATTTCCCAACTAAGAATCATGCATGTTCAATTTGAGGTATAATCTAGTAGGGTTGAGTTCCTCTTAAGATTACTCCTTTTTAAGATCGATCTCCCAAGATTTTATTTTGTGGATAAAAAACTAAGTGCACAATGATAATCTAAATTATTTATAGAAGATTATACACAAAAAGTTTAACTTAAATCGTATTTTGATAAATGTATGACCAAAATATATTTTATTTTATAAAATAAATTATTTAAATTTAAACTGTCCAATTTTAAAAATAAAATACGACTTTTCTTCATGTATGTATTGATATTGAATTAATTTAAATTTTTGTATAAATAAATTTTTTTATGTAAGATCCACGCAATGAGAAGTTCGAATCATTGGTCCTGTATGGGATAATGTTGCTTATTTACCATAAAAAAAAATCATTTTTAGTAAAAAAAATTTATTATTTAGTCAAATTGTTATATTTTTTAGACTACTCTCATTAAGACGTGTCAAAAAAAAAAGTTTAAAAAAGATAAAAATAAATCAAAATAAACTAATAAGTTAAATTTTATATTGCTTATTTTTATCTTTTGATTAAAACTTTTTACTTTTTAAGTTCATCTCATTGAGACGATTTGAAAAAATAAAAAAATTTAGTTAAAAATTAAAAAATATATTTTAAAAAAAATAAAAAAAATAAAATCGTGGCATTTAGCCCAAACAGAGATTATTATAGGTATACTTTAAATTCATAAAATAAAATCTTAAAATAAAAAAAAATATAGAAAAAAGGTTATTCCCACCAAGTAATACATTACTTATGCTAATAAGAGTCACAAGAAAACACACTCTTTTACTATGCACACATATTGTATGTATCACAATATTTATACGTGATACATAAATATTTGTGCATTTTATATATGTGAGCATACTTAAATTTTGTATGCATTTAGAATCTCTCAATATGTGATCAATGATTTTAAACGTTTATTTTTTTTTCTCAACATTCATTTATACAATTATTAATATATTGTGTATATGTATAAATTAGGTAACCCAAAAATGAAAAGTGTGCGCATTAATTAGAATCGTCTTAGCATGATGGGCTCACACACTATATAGGCTCGTGTCACTACAACAAAATGCACAATTAGCGACTAAATTTGTCAACGCATAACATTTTTTGTTGTCAAATATATATTTTTGATTACGACAAAACAAAATACGTTAGTAAAAGTTCAAACAAAAATTTTTCTTAGCGACAAAGAACTAATTCGTTGACAAATAGTATTGAAAAACATTTAGCGCCAAAAAAATTTCACGCCATCAGAATGTAAACCTTTTACTTACCTAGTATTTATTTTTGCTCACATGTGGATTGTCGATAAATAAAAATTCATTACCGACAAACTCTGTGTGTTGGTAAAAGTTAGTATATTTTTTAGTAGAGTAAGTTTTTTTTTTCAAAGCAGTGTTCTTGAAAAAATTGTTAATAAAAATATTATTGTTTTGAAACTATGAAGCAAAGTAGAGTTGTTTTAGAAAACGCAGCTTGAGAATGCGTTATTTGGCCTGACTCACCCTCGACCTTGGCTGGCAATATTATCCACGTAGACTACAAAATTCATATTTTCAAAATACAATTTTCTCAAAACGCAGCTTCCACTCACGTTTTTCTCCTAAGTTAAATCCCAAGCGTGAGACCAAAACACGAGTTTACATTCTGAGTTCTCACAGCCGCCGCACAAGCTTGGCCGACA
>JAOTRH010144542.1:0-13620 GCA_034768845.1 Heliamphora exappendiculata | reverse complement strand
GAGGACCTAAACCCTAAGAGGCTTGATTTTCTAGAACTTTGATGTTTCTGCCCTGAGATTTGAAATACCATAACTCAATGTAAAAAATTGATCTAAGAATGATTTTTATGTCCAGAGTTATATTCTTGTGTTATCTTTCATCCAAAGTTAGTTTCAACTTATTTTCATTACTAGAACTCCAGATATTGCAATTTTACTAAAGCGTGTTATTTTCTGACCAGTCAACATTACTGATTTGAGAACCCTAATTTAGAGTGTGATCCGAACCTTGGTAAAAACATGAAAGTTGTAGAAAACTTGTATATCTATATACGCACCAAAATGTAGAACAAAATATTGAGGTTTGGTAGATCAAAACCCATTTGAAAGTATCTGTTGATTTTCAGCCCTCAACGAACATTCTGTCACATGTTGTTATATGGCCCAACACCTCTATTTTTAATGATCTATTACAACAATGGTCTACATGAACTTTTTGGCTAACATATTATGTATTTTTTTCCTAAAAATAAGACCTTAAAGCCTAGGGATGATACCCCAAAACCATTTTAAACCATCTGTCTAAAACCGGCTCTGCTAAGTTTTGGCGGCTGACAAAACCTACTTTTTAAATTGGCCAAAAAATCTAACTTGTTTCAAACAACTACCCTTAGCTCTAAACATGAAACTTGTAGGGAACTTGTTAAGATAGAACATAATAAAAAATGGGCTCATTTGGACTTAATTTGATACCCCAAAACTGAGAGAAATAGAAGCATAATTTTGGATAAAATCTGGAGAAAGTACTTAACCGTTTTTACTTAGGATAAAATGTTAACCCCTTTTGCCTTAAGATTTGACCTTGGTGTTAAACATGAGAATTGTAGGATATATTTTTATCTAAATGGTGTTTAAAAATCATAACTTAGTTCCAAGTTTAGATGCCCCAAAACTTTGTTGCCCCTATTAATTTAATACTTGGTTTTGGCCGTAAAAGTTGTTAAGTGTGATTCGAGCACCATTTGCCATGAGACCCGAGTTTCTGTATGATGACTTATTTGAATTAGTTGATTAGTGTTTCAAGTGAATATATGATGATGTAGAACCCCTGCCATTATATTGAATCATATATTGAGAATTGTAGCTTGTGCTTGACATACGTGTACCTTATGCATTGTGCGTTATACCATGAATCTTGCCATGCTAGTTGATGCCATGCGATAGATGAATGTTTTTGAGATCCATATCATACATTATTGACATTGTCACTTGCATCCTGTCATATTGGAGTCCATCTGTGCAAACCGTTGTTGGGATGGGCTGTGTTGAGATTATTCTTCTTGGTTCTGAGTCTAGGGCGTCCCTGGTTGCCATTTTTGAAAATGATTTTGGTTTATGCACCCTGGGTGCATCCCCGGTGTTGGAAATGATTTTGGTTTGTACACCCTGGGTGCATCCACGATGTTATAGAAATAGTTTATGAATATTGTTGGGCACCATGGGTTCGTCGCTAGAAATTCTGGTTTCGATGGCTTGGACTTTAGGTAAGTCCAGAGAGAGCCTAGTTTGGGCGGTTCTAAATTTCTCATATTGGTACTTTGCATAATGTGAATGTTTCTTGAATCCTCTTAGACTTTGGGTTGACATCGGCGCATCACGCATCTTAAGGTGGGTTGTGTGCGCACATAATTGTCGGTCCCGAATAAGGGTGGCTGAATAATTGGGTGGCCGGCCCCCACGCTGTTGCCATTGAGTAAAATAGCTGTGGCATGAAGTCAGGCGACGTGGTTACTATTCGCAACGAGGCGCGATGATGTCTTTGGTGATCACTTTGTCCAATGAAGTCTAATCTGGTGATCCCCGCCGTGGAATTCCTGTTATAATCTGGGTACATTTTGGGTTGGGCATATGCATTTCATACACGACACCTCATATACGCATGCTTATTTTTTTATCTGCTACCCTGTCATAAATTTATCTGTCTGCTTGACTATAAACTGTACTGAGTGTTATATGGTATGTGTTGCGGAGAATTTTGTGCTTTGAGATTAGTTAGAAGGTTTGAGTGTTTTGCTTCTGGGTTTTGGCTCATGGCATTCGTGCCACAGATGAGGAAGAGTTCTTAGAGGAAGTAATCCCAGAGGAAAAAGAAGAGTTCGAAGAACAGGGTGAGTTCCAAGAGCATGTGGATCCAACTGATACATTATGAGGAGTTAAAGTTTCTGCTTTCGTTTTTATATTCAGATTTCTCGTGATTAGTGTAACTGTTGAAATTTTTTTGTGCAACTGTAATATTTATGTACTTTTGAAAGGTTTAAAATTCACTTATGATGTAATAACTAACGTATGTAAATAAGAATGAATGGCTAGAATATTCCTTTATTTATATTTATATATGTCTCGACGTGCCTGGAGGACGGGGCATCACACATTCCTTCGTCCTCAAATTTGGTTCGTTGTGAGGCTTTACCTAGGCAAGTTGGCAAACCCCCCTCCTTTGAGTAACCGGTTGAATCCACTCAATCGTGTTTTGAGCAGGTTGTGGCCCCTTCTCCTCCCATTATTGAGAGTGGAATTACAGATATGGTAGGTTGGTCTCTTCTAACCCGTAGCAAATCTGCCCTGGATACGGAACCAGTCTTAGTTGTGGGGCAAGGTACTGAAGCCGAGCCTCTCACCCCGTTAGATGACCTGGAGCAAGTGCTGACCTCGTCTTCTCCAAAAGGTTCAGGGCCAAGGAAGGTGAACAGTGGCAAGAAGAAAAAGAAAAGGTTACCTACCTAACTCTTTTTATGTCTATTACTTCTTGGAGTATCTGGGGTTTGAACAGTGTTTTTAAACAAAATGAATTGAAATTTTTTGTTAGGTTTTCCTAAGTTAGATTGCATGCTTTAAATGAAACTAGAATTAAAAAGGATAAGACTGGTTTGATTTTTGAAAAAACCTTTCCTTCTTGGAATTTTGTAAATAACTATGATTTTGGTATTTTGGGGCGCATTTAGGTTTGCTGGGACTGTATTTTTGTTAATTTCCAAGAAACTGATTTTGGGGACCAATGGATTCATGGGAAGGCCACTTTTTTGGAAGATAAAACTTCTTTTTGGATTACTTTTATGTATGAGCTTAATACTTATGTGGAGAGAGTTAGTCTTTGGCATTAACTTGTCTCCCTTGCTCTTAGCTTGACTAATTCTCCCTGGTTGGTTCTGGGGGATTTTAATGCTATTCGCCACCCTAATAAGCGTGTTGGGGGTACGAGAAATGGCCTGCACATATGGATGACTTTAATAAATGTTTGTATGAGGCTGAGTTAGATGACCTTAGGTACAATGGGATCCACTTTACTTGGTCTAATAACCAGCAGGGG
This sequence comes from Heliamphora exappendiculata, assembly GCA_034768845.1. Classification (NCBI taxonomy): domain Eukaryota; kingdom Viridiplantae; phylum Streptophyta; class Magnoliopsida; order Ericales; family Sarraceniaceae; genus Heliamphora; species Heliamphora exappendiculata. Next base: position 10,274 of record JAOTRH010144542.1, on the reverse strand, counting down.
GATAGTTTTATCAAATCTAAGATCGATCGTACTCTTATTAATGAAGCGTGGATTATCTCTTTGTTACAGTCTAGTGCCTTCTTTGGTCCTTCTGGTATCTCGGACCATGCTAGAATTGATATCCTGATTGATTTTGGTAGAATTAAGTCTAGAAAGCCGTTCAAGTATTTTGATTTCTGGGCTAAGAGCCCTAAATGTACCCCCCCTGGTGAAGGATGTTTGGTGCACCTCTGTTGTTGGGTCAGACATGTATACGGTTTGTCAAAAGTTGAGGTTGTTGAAAGTGTAGCTTAAAAAGATGAATAAGGACTCGTACGGTGATATCTCTAATCGTGTGGCTAACCATAGGGCGTTCCTTGAGGACCTTCAGCTTAGGCTTGACATGGCCCCTAGTGATTCTACCCTGTTTGATATGGAGAGGGAGGCTTATAAATCCTTTGTTGAACTTGTCCTGGCTGAGGAAAGTTTTTTGAAACAAAAATCTAGGATCCAATGGCACAATCTAAGGGAATAGAATTCCAAATTCTTTTCAAGTCTGTTAATTTCCAACGTAATAGGTCTCGTATTACTTCTGTTACGGGTGAGGATGGGGTGGTTCATACTAAGAAGCACCATATTTCTAATCACATTGTTGGCTATTACCAGAGCTTTCTTGGTACTGACTCTAGTAGTGATAGGATCGGCACTAGTGATTTAGAGGGGTTTATAACTAAGCGGTTGTCCCCTCAGGTGGGTGACGTCATAAAGTAGGTGGGCCCCACAGGGTAATGATTATATAATGAAATATTATATCCCACCTGTACGTAGTAGAGGACAGCTGGCACCGACAAGGTTTAAAAGAAAATAGTAAAAAGTACACTACAGTTTTAAGCGGGAATACTTTTCCCACTATTATTTTGAATTTTAAAGGGAGTATTTAGGTATCTGAATATTATATTCAGATTTATATAGTGGTGGACAGCTGTCACCGACAAAGTAAAAAGTAAAAAGTAAAAAGTAAAAAGTAAATGTATGAAGTGAAAAGTGGGAAACGTGGGTCCCACTTCACATGTGGAATTGTATAAAAGGAGAAGCTTTCTCCTTACACAAGATATTATTTATATTTAAATATATTATTTCACCCACTGTTATCCTCGTAGAGGCATATTTCCTATATTCTACGTATATTGCAAGATGTCTTACATTATTATGTTTTCTTTTTTCAAGTAGTATTTCTAATATAGAAGGCATCCGATGTTAATATTCCTCACTATTAATCTAGGATTCTGAAGTTAAAATAAAAAGAAAATATTGCTTTATTAAAGCAAATTTATAGATGTCACATAAATTGATTTTATAATTTTCATACACAGATGTGACCCTTAATAGTAGTCATTGATCACTATAAATGGAGTCTTGTAGAGAATAGTTCTCCCATAACAATGGATCCTCGATTTGGAGAGATCTTTACTCATATGCCTACTGACCTCCGTTGTGAGATAAAGAGAAATTATTTCCAACATTATGTGGAGTTTTTGCATGAATACTTCTTTTTTCGGAAGGAGAAAATGCTGGGAGAAATAGTCTCAGGTGCTGCACGTGAAATGTACACATGGGCACTAAAGTGGGATGCTCACTGTCACGACCCAAAATTGGGTCTGTGAACTAAACTCAAAACATGCTATACATAAATTCTATCCACAGAAAAAATCTCGAGATTTCCACCGGTTACACATAACCCACTTAAAAAACATACATATAACCCACAAATCATGCATTAGATATGAGTTAATCTTTATCCTACGAGTTTCGGCTCATGTATATGTATCAAACACATTTCAAGTTTCGAAGAGTGCGGTTATAGCAAGGCTATGGACGCTTTGGGAAAGAATAAAGAATAGGTGACATGATTCCTTTGTTTATTCATTTTGTTGTATATAAGATGATGAAAGGGATGTAATGAAAATGATAGTTAACATTGAATGTATGTTATCTCAAACTCCTTATGTCTCGAGATTTTTTCTGTGGATAAAAAATGCCTCAAATCTTTAATTTTAAACCAAAAACACTAGAGTCAAACCTCAAAACCCCTTTTTGATCCCTCAAATCATCAAATTTCATGGGTAATCACTCCCCAAAAACCTTCATTTTTACAAAAATCAACCTAACCCACACACAAACTTACCAATATGATCATTGAGCATGCAATTGACCCAATCTTTACATATATAAATAAAATATCAACTCAAATCTACGCAAGACATGTGAGAAAATCTAAACCTACCTCGAATTTGCTCGAAAACTTGTGATTTCTTCAAATCTCTCTCATAGGGTTTGGAAGTTGGGTTTCCTTGCTCTTCCAAGACTTTATCTTCAATCTCCTTACTTCAAAGCTTGGTATTTCTCCTTGATTTCTCCTAATCACGCCTCCATCTTCAATTTGAGAGGTGGAAAGTTAGGGTTTGAGGATTTGGGGGGTTTTCTCTCAAGAGAGAGAGAGAGAGAAAAAAAAGAAATAGGAGAAGGGGTGGATGGTCTCACGTGGTGCACAGGTGTATATATATAATATATATATAATACATTCTCCCAAATGTTCTCCAAGGGTCGAGAATTTTTCATACTCATCCCGATAGCCCGCTTGAGCGGACCCCCACCGCTCGAGCGGTGATTCCTGAACCTGAATCTGAGTAATTTCTCTTAAATTAAACTCAAATCTCCAACCTCACTCTTGTTATCTCATTAAAATACTTTTTTCATAATTATGTTGTTAATATTAATCATTATTCTGGATCTTAAGATTATTCCAAAACTCATTAGTCCGTCCACGATCCTCCATATTATTAAAACTCATACTCTAATTTTGTCACACCAAAATATTTAACCGAAAGCAAAGATCAACAAAATTAAATAAATACGTACCGGATTGTCACACCCACCGTCTTGGATTCTTTTTCCGTCGGCTGTTGGACAGAGGAGACTATGAGCGGGTGGTGTTAAAAGGGGAGCTGCCCCATGGGGTAATAGAGGACATTGCCTTCAGTGCAAATAATAACCCACGTGAAGATGGAGGGTACTATGCAGACTCAGTACATGATTGCATGGTGGTCGTACGAGATGCTATCTGTCGAGGAGTCTTCTCAGCCTATGACATAGTCATTCTCCCAGAAGAATGAATTATTTTTAACCACGAAGACCATCTCCGTGAATGATGTCGTGATTGGTCATAATGGGATATTTGGGGTCCCACATAAAGAACCCAATGTATCAATGATTAAATAAATGGAATGAATTTAGTTTCAGTTTCATCTTACTGTGTTGTTTTACAATACCGTCGCATGATAACGTTACCCCCTCATCAATTGAAGTATTGTATCATTCATTCCCAACGTCAATGGGTTGACCAGAGTAAATGCCAATATTTATTCTGCATATGTTCATATATTTAATAAATTAAATATATAGAGAAAAAAATAATTAACATATTTATTTATACATCGCAAAGTTTCAACCCTTGGAGGGTTTAACAGGGTTGTTTCCCCCCTCTATGAGTAGATATTTAATTAATAAATTAAATAATTAATTAAAAATAAAATATAACTAACATATTTATTTATGCCTCGTAGAGTTTCATCCCTCGGAGGGTTTAACAGGGTTATTTTTCCTCCTCAATTGATATTTAATAATAAATTAAATAATTAATAAATAATAATAATTAACATCTTTATTTATGCCTCGCAGAGTTTCATCCCCGGAGAGTTTAACAGGATTGTTTTCCTCCCTAATTGATATTTAATAATAAATTAAATAATTAATAAAAAAATTTTAAAAAAATTAACATATTTATTTATGGCTCACAGAGTTTTATCCTCCGGTGGGTTTAACAGGGTTGATCCCCTCCATAAATAGATATTTAATAAATTAAGTAATTAATAAAAAAATAAGAAAACATAATTGTTCCTCCCGCTTAAAACTGTAGTATACTTTTTACTATTTGCTTTTAAATCTTGTCGGTGCCAGCTGTTCTCCACTACGTACAGGTGGGATATAATATTCTATAATATAATCATTACCCTGTGGGGCTCACCTACTTTATGACGTCACCCATGTGATGTTGTCGGCCACGTGGTGCGCCTAACGGCGCGCAAGGGGAAAACCTGTAATATTATATTAGGTTTTCTCCCCTTAACAATTATAGGGATGCCCATACGGGGAAGTTTATAAGAAAGCATTCTCATTCTTATTCTTCTCAATTGATAGCCATATAGTAAAGCCAAAACCCCTAAGTGAGAACATCGATAAATATGGCCAGACCTCTCATTTTTTTCAGAGTTCAAGAGAAATCTCTCTTCCTAACATATTCTCAGTGCAATTTAATTGCACAATTTGTACTAGACAACATCTGGTCCCTCTTCTTACCATACAACCCTACATATATAATGGTTACTATAGAAACCCACCAGGACAATGAGCCACACCTCCACATCCTTCTGCAAATGGAGAAACGATTCAACATCACAACTCCCACACACTGTGACGTCAAAGACCCACTTGTGGTGAATAAGTCTTTCCATCCAAACATACAAGTACCACGTTCTGATACTCATGTGGCAGACTACATAGCAAAGGAAGGAAATTTCATTGACAATGGAGTCCTCAAGGCAACCAGGCGGAGTCCAAAGAAGACTAGAGATGCCATCTGGACAACTATCCTAGCTGAATCTACTTCAAAATCTGACTTCTTATGCATAGTACAAGCTCAACAACCGTTTATATGGGTAACCCAACTACGTAACTTGGAATACGCAGCTAATCAACAATAGCCAAAGCCACCGGTTATCTATTTACCAAAATATTCGTGTTTTCCTAATGTCCCACAGAGCATTAGAGACTGGGCTAACAACAATGTCCTATGCATAAGTAGAAATTTATTACACTTATTCTTCAATGACCCACAAGCCATACAAGACATTCATTATATGCACCAAGAAACTATTGAGCATACTAAAAATAGAATAATTATAGAAACGGCAGATCCTGACGTGTTATCAATTTCAGGATCCGAAGATGAAGCCGGATCACCCCCTAAGCTTAATCCTTGAAGGACCATCAAAATCTGAGAAGACTTCATGGGTAAGGAGCTTAGGACTACATAATTACTTTTGTAGCGCAGTGAATTTTTCTACATATAATTCACATGCATTATATAATATTGTAGATGATTTAGCTTTTAAAATTTTACCACATAAAAAGGAACTCTCGGAAGCACAAAAAGATTATATTGTTAATAAAAAATATCGTTAAAAGACAAGATGTCCATGGGGTATTCCTTGTATTGTTTTATGTAACGATGATACGTCATATTACAATGATATTAATCTTGAACCACTATTTAAAAAATGGGCAGATCACAATGTAATCTTGAATTTATTAATGAAAATGTCTATTAATATTGTTAAATATGAGTGATTAAATGTGCTGATAACATTTTCGAACATCTCGTTTGATTTTTAATTTGTTCGTGCCAGCTATCTTCCATTACATAAAATTAGAATTGCCATTTGAAATTAAAAATAAAACAGTTCAATGGACAATTACTATTTTCTTGTTGAAAATCAAGTGAAACAAGTCTTCTTCAGATTCCCATGGAGGAAATGATGGGACTTGGATATCCTTTACCATGTGAAGTTTGGAATTCACAATTTCGATGTGGGAGGAACTATTACGTTTTCTTATTTTTTTATTAATTATTTAATTTATTAAATGTCTATAAATGGGGAGAATTAACCCTGTTAAAACCTCCGGGGGATGAAACTCTGCGAGGCATAAATAAAGATGTTAATTTTTTTTTCTATTAATTATTTAATTTATTATTAAATATCAATTGAGGGGGAAAAAATAACTCTGTTAAACCCTCAAGGGGATGAAACTCTTCGAGGCATAAATAAAGATGTTAATTATTTAATTTTTTTAATTAATTATTTAATTTATTATTAAATATCAATTGAGGAGGAAAAACAATCCTCAGGGGAATGAAACTCTGCATGCATAAATAAAGATGCTAGTTATATTTTATTTTTTTATTAATTATTTAATTTATTAATTAAATATCTAGTCATAGAGGGGGAAACAATCCTGTTAAATATTCCGGGGGATGAAACTCTGCGAGGTATTAAAAAATATGTTAATTATTTTTTTCTCTATGTATTTAATTTATTAAATATATAAACATATACAGAATAAATATTGACATTTACTCTGGCCAATCCATTGGCGTTGGGAAGGAAGGATACAATACTTCAATTGATGAGGGGGTAACGTTATCATGCGATGGTACTGTAAAATAACATAGTAAGATGAAACTGAAACTAAATTGATTCCATTTATTTAATCATTGATACATTGGGTTATTTATGTGGGACTCCAAATGTCCCATTACGACTAATCACGACATCATTCACGGAGATGGTCTCCGTGGTTAACTGAACAATGCATTTTTCTGGGAGAATGACTATGTCATAGGCTGAGAAAACTCCTCACCGGATAGCATCTCGTTTGAACACCATGCAATTATGTACTAAGTCTGCATAGTACCCTCCATCTTCACTGGGTTATTTTTTATTAATTATTTTATTTATTAATTAAATATTTACTCATAGAGGGGAGGAAACAATCCCGTTAAACCCTCTAGGGGATGAAACTCTGCGAGACATAAGTAAAGATGTGGTGGGTCATGATGTTACTAAGGCGATTAGAAATTTCTTTGATTCTGGCCATATCCTTAGGGAAATTAACACTACCCTTATTGCGTTGATTCCTAATGTCCTTAACTCCTCATCCATTAAGGAGTATAGGCCTATTTTCTGCTGTAATACTATCTACAAATGTATTTTTAAAATCAATACTAATAGGATCAAGGACTCCTTGGTTGACAACATCTCTCCTGCTCAATCAACTTTTGTTAAGGGGCGGCGGATTGCGAATAATATTTTCCTTTCCCAGGAGCTCCTGAGAGACTATCACAAGGAAAGCCATGGTCATAGATGTGCTCTTAAAGTTGACATTATGAAAGCCCATGATAATATGCATTGAGATTTTATGATTAGGGTTCTTAGATGCATGGGGTTCTCGGGGAGAATGGTCAATAGGATCAAGAAATGTATTACGTCCCCTAATTTTTCTATTTGTATTAATGATGAGCTTAATGGGTTCTTTTGGGGGCATAAGGGGCTTCGGTAAGGGGACCCCTTATCCCCTTATATTTTCATGATGGCCATGGAGGTTCTGGCTGGGATGCTTGTTAAGCATACACAGGAGATTCCTTTTAATTATCATTGGCATTGTGGTAAGAATAAGATTGTTCATCTGTGCTTTACTGATGACCTTATGGTCTTCTCAAAAGCGAATGTTAAATCTGGGAGAGTTATTCGCCAGGTTCTGGATGGGTTCTAGAGGCTGTCTGGCCTCTCCCCCAGCCCTCAAAAAAGTGACATTTACTTCTCGAGGGTTGATAGTGTTTTAAAGCAGGAGATTTTGGATGTTCTTGGTTTTCGTGAGGGTTCTCTTCCCATTAGGTACCTAGAGGTTCCCCTTATGTCTACCAAGCTTGCATATTAAGATTGTCAGCCTCTCATTAACAGGATCGCTAGTAGGATTAAGATGTGGACGAGTAAATTTCATTCTTATGCTGATAGAATCCAATTGATTAGCTCTATCCTGTTCTCCATGCAGGTTTACCAGTCCTCTTTATTTATTTTGCCTAAGAAAGTGTTTCATGAGGTTGAGAGTTTGCTTAGGGCCTTTTTGTGGAGTGGTCTTGAGATAAAGTCCTCGGGCGCTAAAGTTGCCCGGGAGGAGGTGTGTGTCCCTCGAAAAGAGAGTGGCCTTGGGATTAAATCCTTGGTTATATGGAATGAAGCTGCGGTTGCTAAGCATATTTGGTTCCTATTAACTGGTGGTGATGTATCCCTGTGGTGTATGTGGATTAAATCCAATATTCTTCGTGGTAACTCCTTTTGGGTAGTCAAGATCCCGCAATTGGCCTTTTGGAGTTAGAGAAAACTCCTCCATCTTAGACCAATGGTAAAGCGCTTCATTCAATATGTGATTGGTAATGGCGATAATACATTTCTGTGGCTGAACCCTTGGCACCCTTGGGGCTCTTTGGTTGAGGTTAAGGGGCAGCGGATTGTGTACAATTCCAGGTTTGATCTGTTTGCTAAGGTTAACCAGATTGTGGATGGAAACCAATGGAAGTGGCCTTCTGCTGTTACAATAGATCTTTTGGAGATGCTGAGGGAGGTCCACTTCCTCTCAAATGCTGGGTAGTGTGATCGTGTTAAGTGGTCCCTTAATGGTAATAGATTCACTATTGGGTCTTTCTGGGAGGAGATTCGCGTCCATAAGCCAGTGCTGCTGTGGAGTAAGTTGGTGTGGTTTAAACATCACATTCCTAGAGTCAGCTTTATCCTGTGGGTTGCTGTGAGGGGTCGCCTTAGTATAGGGGACCAGCTTAAGATGTTTGGGCTTGAGTGTGATGGTAGTTGTTATTTTTACTCCAGTGCAGTCGAGTCGCATGATCATCTTTTCTTTGCATGTCCCTTTGTTAAGGCTATCTGGACTAGAGTTTTAGCCTAGTGTAGGATCAGTTGGACTGAGGGTTCTTGGATGGCTTGGAAGGATTCTTTTGCTACTAAAGTGGTTGATAAATCCCTGAGTGCTAGTGTTAAGAGATTGGCGCTTTCCATCTCAGTTTATTGTATTTGGAAGGAGCGTAATCTTTAAAAGTTTCAGGGCAAGAAGAAGGGTTGGATGGGTGTGCTTAAGGATATCTCTGCGATGATAAGAGAGAGGCTCTCCTTCCAGAGGAGAGTGCCTGTCTCTCAGACTAATATGGAGATTCAGGGTGAATGGAGTTTGGTAATGGACATTTTTCAGTAATATTTTTATTAATTGTTGGTTTATTGTTGCAGCCTGGAGGCTAAGTTCTAGAATTTAATAGAATTTCTAACAAAACCTTAGACTTAATTTTAACGTCCAAGTTCTAGAATTTATATTTAATAAAAGGTTAAATTTAAGATAAAAATGTATTGTGTGGTTAGAAAATTTTTCCACAAATTCTAACTTCATGATAAATCACAAAATAACATTAAAAGACTAGTTTGAATTTGTAAGAATTTTCTGAATTTAAATTTTTACAGTGTAATCGTTAAATCGCGACAAGAAATAATAAATAGATAGAAAACCCTAGTGATGATTCTACTTATACAATAATTCATAAAAATACATTAAAAATTTATACTTAAATTTTTAGATTTTTTTTAAATTAAAAATTTTGCATCAAAATTTTATGAAGTATCTTTGGATAAGTTCATTGTATCACGTGCGTTAAAAAAAAAAGAGAGACATCTGTGGACAACTGTTCTTCTCAACCGCCATACACACATATATTATACATATACTATACATATTATATATATTTATGCACACATAGCTTCTGATTATAGAAACTGAAGCTTTGAAGCTTCATTTGCAAATTGGGGGAAGAAGAAGGTGCTACAGCGCCTGCCCTCTACCACCGTGCAACCAACCACCGGCCACCTCCCGCCGCCGGCAATGCCAACCACCACCACCGGCAACCCCATCACCGCCACTCGTTGCCGTTCTGCCAGCCTTCGGTGACCACCATTCTCTCTTGGTTTATTCTCTCTCTCTCTCTCTCTGTCTATATATATATACCCTCACCACTGGTACCACCACGAGCCACCACCACCGAGCATCCATTGTTTTCCTCCTATGCATGAAGCTGCGTTTTCTTGAAGCTGTGAGGGTATGCATCAATTGTGTGTGTATGTGAGATTACATTGTGGGTGTGTGTTAATGTTGGAGCGAAAAAAAAATTTGAACCGACGTTGTGATCATAAAAAATGACGTATGCGTTTTTCAGGAAAATCGAGAACAATATTAATCTTAATAACATTATACCTTTATGAAACTTGTCGAAAAGTTTTAAAAAGTCCCGAATACGTTGAAGACGACCTTGCAACCTTCTCACGTATGTCTCGGATGCACAACGACGATCACGGTGTGTGGACACTGATTTTGATCGAAGTCTTTTCTCCTCTTCGGTTTCTTCTCACACTTCTCTCCAGAAGGCAAAAATAATTTGCCAAAAAAGAGACAGAGGGGGCGGCAGCTAGGGAGGATTATGGTTAGTTTTTGTGTGCCTCTTAATGATATATACAATATATCATTTAAGATATGTATGGCATCTATATCTCTTCCTACCTAAAAAATAG
>JAOTRH010144531.1:0-13620 GCA_034768845.1 Heliamphora exappendiculata | reverse complement strand
GGCTGAACCAGTTTTTGATAATTTTATATCATTATTATTATGATATTATTTTTGTCTTTTAAGACTTAAATATATCGAGGTTCTTTCGGTACGAGTTCTCAAAAAATCGTAGCCCACACTGCGTTCGAGGATCGCGTAAGGAAATACAGTAGAAGATCTGTTAGGAGTTTTAACTCAGAATCAAATCGTATGCTCGTACCCCCTATGCACTCGGCTTGAAATCTTGCGTCTTTAATCCTAGGCAATAAGAAGTTTGCAGTAGGTATACGTTGAGGGCAGAACCATTGTCGACCAAAACAATCGGTACCCATTTCCTTAGATATTTGATGGTTAAATGTAACGGCTTATTGTGGGATGACCCTTTCGCTAAAAAGTCCCTATCACTGAAGGCGATAACACTGGACTGTTTCTCAGGTATGAGCATTCTAACCAGTTGGTCCGAAGAGACATTAATTAGTATATCCACACTGTTCAAGGCTTTTACGATGGCCTGTCGGTGCTTATGAGATGCTACAAGCAACCCCCAAATGCTTACATTGGCTTGCGTCTTCTTAAGCTGTTTTAGAACTACATCTTCCTCTTCATTATTCTGTCTTTCTTCTCTTTCTGACTGCTTCCCTGGTTCCTCTGTGCCCTTACTTGGTTGCATCTTCTCTAGTTGTGTAGGCTTAAAATATCTTTCACTCCTTGTCAAATGCTCTATCTGCTCTTCAGGCTCCCACGGTCTTTCAAATCGATCAACCACTTCCCGAATCTCGATCACTGGGCACCCTTTCTCTCGAAAGGCCCAGAAATAGTCTGTGCTACCTTTCTCTTCATTATCGCCTTCATTTTCCCAAAAATCTTCCTCAATTTCCATTACGTTTATCAAAAATCAATCAGACTCTTCATCATTACTGACTTCTAGCTTAAAGAGTTGCGGCAATAATACCTCGTTAAACGGGTCTTCATAATCGTATAAAGGGGGAGAGCCCCATGGCTCCAATGGGCCTCCATGGTCACGCGATTCTTTGACTATCGAGTGCCATTCTGGCACATCCTTTCCTTCATCATATTCTATATCTATGAATTCCTACTCTATCTCTTCTAACTCCCCACATGTTATTCTCTTCTTGATAATCCCATTCGAAAGAACATAAGGTAGGTCTCTCGAGTAGAGGTGTCCTCGACTTCAGCTCATAAAGAGGAACAATGTATACAAAAGGATCAAATGCAAGACTTGCGGTTCCCAATAAATTCACTTGGGGTGAATGTTCCTCTTTCCCTTTTTGTTCCTTCTCCTCGGCTTCCGTACTGGCCAGTGGACTTTCTTCTAGCTTACTTTTACTATCGACGTCCTTCCTGTTCAAGGATTCTCCGACTTCTGATAGTATTTTTCCTGTTTCTTTCATTTCAAAACTCGGGTTGGCTTCCCCATACCAAATTTCCCCTCAGTGCCAGGCTGTATCATCACACAGGACGGTCAGGACATGCCACTTGATGTCGATTCCTGCCTCTTCCAAATCATCTAATGCCTCCAGGAAGACCAGATCTTTCCACAGTCATTTGATTTCTTCATCTGCCTCATCATTACCATTGACAAGGAGAAAAACTTCCTCCTCGTGGACGATAAAGATTGAAAAATTATCAAAATCATCATCTATCAGATCCTGGATAAGGTTATCAAGCAGCAGCACTTCTGAACCGGACGTTAGAACTGTAATTGGCTTTGCTTCTGTTGTAGGGACTACGAATTTCGTGGGATCAAATCCTTCCAACTCTCCTTCAACGGCATTTACATTTTGCTGGTTCGCATAGTTCGACGGAGGGTTGGTGGTGACATTCGATTTTTGAGTGGCGGTCGATGGAGGAATCACCTTGTTGTCTATTAAGTCCTAAATCTCTTGCTGAAGCCTCATATAATTATTGGTTAAATGACTGTGCCCCTGGTGGAAGGCGCAGTATTGGGTAGGGTTATATCTGGGTGGCAAAGGATTTTGGGGCAGGGTCAGCTCCAAAGGCTTTAGGAGACCCCTCTCAATCAGACGGCTCAAGATGGATGTCAAAGGCACAAAGAGTTGGGTGAAGATTCTCTTTTGGTTTTGGGATGGATTTTAGGCAGCCGACTGAGCATATGGGCTTGCCTAATTTGGGTTGGGGTTTAGCAAGTTCACTTCATAACTTCAGCTTACAGCATTTGTGGCACTATTCGAATTACTGGCATACGATTTCTAGACCATTTTTTGACATGGTTCTCCCTTCTCAATATCCCTAAATTGCAGTGCATCTTCTATCTATATCCCAGCATAAAAAACCTGCTAAAATGCCATCAACAGATGTGTGATCAGATACTTATAGAACTGCGGCTACAAGTTTTTTACCACCATTCTTACTTGTTCCTTCTTAATGGGTTGGTTCGTCATTTTGGCTGCCTTGGCCCTCCACCGAATCAAAAACTCAACAAAGGATTCTTTGGCCTCCTGCCGGGTGGTCTCGTGTTCCCGAGTGGTCACATCGAGCTGAATGTTGTAGTTGTACTGATTGAAAAATGCAGTAGCAATGTCCTCCCATGTTCTTGTCTTTGCAACATCTAAAGATAGAAATCATTTTCGAGTAGCTCTTGACAAATAGAGACCCTCGATGTCTAGAATATAGTCCTTAACTCCTCGAGCTTTTCTCAAAATCTTCTTCAACTTGTCGACGTTATCAGACAAGATTGACTCCTTGGTGGCCAGGATTTTTGAGATTTCTAACCGGACAGGCACTACAACTGCTGGTTGGGCTCCCTTAGGTCCCACGTTATCATAGCAAATATTATCTCCTATACCATCCTCGGAGTCATTTAGAATAACCGCATTAAGGTCTACAACCCAACTCTGCAAAGCTTGGATCTGAACCTGACACTGAGTTTGGATCCTAGCTGTTAGAGTTGGTATACTAAAAATCATGTTTTTAGTATTTAATTTTATTTAATAAAATTAATTTTTTATTTTATGAGAATTTTTATGAGCAATGTATGTATATAATTTTTTTAATGTTATGAATAAATGTCCGATATTCTGTATAGTATTTAATCTAGTGTGTAGAGTACGGCTTGAACACAGAAAATCATATTTTAAGTTTTTGCAGAATATAAGTTTTATGTTCACAGTTTACATGAAAATGGGCATACCATCGATACGACTGTGGCACAGAGTTTTAGTAAGCCTGTCTAGATTACGGAGAATAGATAATAGCGTCGTCTATTGTTCCGACTCTCTGTACCAGTACACTTTGTGTATATTGAACGAGACATTTGGGGTAATTAATTTTGTCCTGACTATATAAATTAATTCGCACCCCAAAGTTATTATGAATAATGCTTATCCTCTTAATCCTGAAATAATTATTAATTTGCGTATATTTAATATTCGTTATTTTAATTTATTAGAGGGTGCGATCTTATATAGGTCTATATTCCTAGTGAGTTAGATAGCGGTTTTATTTATATAGCAAATATTAATTATTAACGGAATTCACGTCCCGAAGATCGGGATTGACGATACCCCCTTAAGGATGCTTATAAGTTTTGACCGGGTCAAACCCTACTGGTGGATTTAATTATCCGGCGGTCAAATAAGTTAAGCGAAAAGATCTAAAAAAATCAAGATGCCGATTAAATTAAATTATTAGTAATTAAATTTAATTAGCGGGTATTGAAAATCTTAATGTGGGGAGAAATGGTAAGCATTTAATAACACGAGTTCAATGCAATAAGGTATTGAGATTATTGGTTAGAGTACAATTATAGTTCTTTAGTGGTGTGAACTGTAATTCAGTATTTTACAAAATTACAGAAACAACTACATGTGTTCCACTAGAAGTCTTAACTCATAATTACTCCCCAAATCTCTACTGTAACCCTATATATATGCGGGTAGACTGAGCCAGTTTGAGATGATTTTGAATCATTATTATTATATTATTATTTTTGTCTCACATTATTTAAATATATCGAGATTCTGTCGGTACGAGTTCTCGGAGGATCGTAATCCACACTACGTTCGACAATTGCATAAGGAAATACGGTAGAAAATCTAAAAGAATGTTCAACTCGGAATCTAGTCGTAGTAGAAGAATAGAACGAAAAAATGTATTCTTCTAAATTAATTTTGGTTGTACGGGTTTATTTTTGATCGTTCGACGTTAAAATTTTTATCTAGAGCCCGTTTCGGCATTTGCCCGTTCAATTATTTTTTTACCGAAAATTATTTTACAAAAATAATGATCTTTGCAGTATTACCTCCAACAAATTAGTATCAGAGCCATTTTGTTTTTTGTTTACGATTTATCGGGACCGGATAGATTTAAAACTGTGCTAGCATTGTTTTGCAGACGTTCTAATCCCAGTTTTATGATCATCATTTATTTTCATATTTGATTGAATGCGTGGATGATGATTTAATTATTTTTTAATCACGGGGGTTGACCGTGATAGATTAATTAAATTTTAGATCCAATATAAGCCTACGGGACATAGATTTCGATAAAAAAAATTTATGTTCTTTAAGTTTTTTTTATTTATTAAAAAGAAAAAAAATAAGAACAGGTATAGAAGAATATTGACGGTGGTTGACGGCGGCAACCAGCGGTGGTTCCAGCGGTTTTACCGCGAATAGTTTTTTTTTTATTGCTTTGCAATAGTTTTTTTCTCTAGAATTTTTTTTATGGATAAAAAAAAGGGGCCAAATGCCGCAGCAACCAAAAGAAACTGTAGAATAAAGCAGCGCCAAATAGTGCCTGAAGCTGTTTTGGATTTCCAAGCAATCACTAGGCGCCAAATCAACAGTCGGCAGCATGCAAACCGCAGCTTCAGCGGAATCTCCAAACATCAAAAAGGTGCTGAATCGGTTTTCAACCAAGGCCAACAGAGGCAATCCCACAACACAGCAGCAGATTGGCGGTTGTTCTCCAATTGAAGCAGTGTAGCGCCAAAGCAATCCAAAACAGCGCTGGTTTCCAAAAAGCCAACGCAACAGGGGCAGCACCGGTTTCCAATCCAACACTATTTCCGTGAGTTTTTCAAACACTGAAGCGGCACAATTCCGGGTTGTTTGGTTAGCTGCGATTTTTGTGAAAAAAAAAATAGTTTTTTTTTTAAAAGCTGTTGTTTTTAAACAAAGCAATTTTTTTTAAGAAAAAGCATTTTTTTTAAAAACCGCCGCACCATACATGGCGCAATCCAAGGCGTTTTCCAAGGCACAGAAGCAGCTGGTTTCCATAACAAGAGGCGCTGTTTGTGTTATTTCGAAACTCTTTTGATGCATGTGATTTGGAATTATCCAGTAACCAGTAGTATTCTGCGGCAACTGAAAAATTAGAAGCTTATATTAAATAGGATACTGAAACTCTAAAGAGTTTCAAATAGATCGTAAAATCGGTATTTATATTTATCTCACCTTTAATTTTCTTTTATATTAACTACGTGGATTATAAATATTGATTTTATTTATCCTATTAATTTAATTAATTAATTTTAATTAAATAAAAAAAATTTAGATATTTTATTTTTTATAAAATATCACATTTAAAGATGATTTTTTTAAATCGAAAATCTTGAAAAAACGTGGGAATTAATTTCGAATTTTGAATTAATTAAATAGAAAAATATTTAATTGAAATAAATTATTCTTTTTCGAAAAATGTGAAATGAAAAATAAAATAAATAAATGCCTTTAATTACTACCTTAGCTAAAAAGTTAAAGGAAAAACTGTGCATTTATTAAAATTTATTTGTTATGCATTTAAACACGAAAAGATGGTTTGATAAATCAGAATCTTTTGGAATCGTGTACGCAAAAAAATATTTGATTCTTTCAGATCGTGCGGCTTTCGAAATTAATAAATTTATTTTAATTAAACAGATTTTAATAACCCTCAAAAATATTTTTAAAATCTAAGTGGCAGAGAGAATTTATTCACAGATAAATTTCGCAATCTCCATCACCAGTTAATAGGCGATACAATTAAACACTGCGTGTTAGAAGTAAGGCCTTCCTCCCCAACGAACAGATTAATTGCGGTATCGCCAATATAAATCTCCTTTATAGATAATTCTGGATAATTGTTACTGTGAATCACTTCTCCAACTGAATGGTTCATTGCGAATCAATTAATTTGGGATTAGGCAATAGTTAACACTTAACTGTATATAATAGTATCATCTCTAACCGAGTCACTGCTATTATATACTAGACCAAAATTATATCAGCTATTTAATTTTTACTTGACATTGTAATTTGTCTAGATAGTAAAATTAAAAAAAATTAGCCTGCCTGGTCTTATGATGGATAGTAGACGTCCACCCAACGTGGCATGCTATTCACAGGTTACCAGGCTGCTGGCGAATTAATTTTAAAATGGTAGAGGGAACCAAATTAAAATGAATTCAAAGTTTTGCTCATCATAATTAACGATTTTTTAATTATGTGATTCTTAGGAATAAAATAAATTTCAACCCACTCACTTCAATACTCAAATAAAACAAACTTACGGGACCAAATTTTGTTGACTAAAAATGTAACTTGGATATAGTTTTAACTACAAATGGTATTCTTTCAATACCAAAAAATGTGTTTATTTCTGAAAAATATTATTCCTTTGGGCTAAAATGTATGAAGAAGAAATAGGTTCAGAAATAGAGAGACATGATTTTCAGGGTAATTAGTAGACCACGGACTAGTGTGAAAAAGTCAAATTACAGATATTTTCACTGCAACCAGACCCCGCACTGAAAAAAGCTTTGTCCAGTATTTCTCAGAAGCCCGAACAAACAGGGCAATTTCTGTTCACTGGTTGTGGAAACATGTTTAGGGATATTATCTATCGGTATCTGGTGTGTAGATATGGGAGCCACTAATCATGTCTGCAATTCATTACAGGGGTTCTAGGAAACCCAATAACTTAATGATGGGGAGATTTACCTGCATATGGGCAATAATACAAAGGTAACAGCTGTTGCAGTAAGAGATGTCACCCTCAATTTTGATAGAGATTGGGTTTTTATAATGAGAAATTATCTTTATGTACTTGCCATTAGAAGGAACTTAGTTTTCATTTCTGGATTTGCTAAAAACGGATATTTGGTTTATTTTAATAACTCTGTGGTTATTAACGATAATAAACGGATTATCTGTTCTGGTGCATTGGTAGATGATTTTTATATTATTACTCTAATCTCTCCTATACTCAACTAACTAAAACGAATAATACATCTATATTATCATATAAGAGAAAATTTTCTTCTTTAATGAATCAAATGTTTCTTTGGCACTTATGCTTTTGTCATATTAATCTAAAAATGATAAATATACAGGTAGAAGATGGACCATTGAGTTCATTGGAAGTGGAGGCACTTTCAGTATGTGAATCTTGCTTAGAGAATAAGATGACCAAGAGGCCCTTTTTGGCTAAAAGCTATAGAGCTAAAGAACCGTTGGAGCTGATTCATTCTGATGTAGGTGGTCCTATGACAATCTGGGCTAGAGGTGGCTTTGAGTACTTCGTTAGTTTCATTGATGACTACTCAAGGTATGGATACATTTACCTGATGCACCGTAAGTTTGAATGCTTTGAAAATTTTAAAGAATTCGAGGCGGAGGCGGAGAAGCGTTTGCGTAAAAGTATCAAATCACTACGATCTGACCGTGGTGGAGAATACCTCTTTGGAGAGTTTAAGAACTACTTGTCATCAGAGAGAATTACATCCCAATTGACTGCACTTTGCACTCCACAGTAGAATAGTGTAGCAGAAAGAAGGAATAGGACTCTTATAGAGATGGTAAGGTCAATGATGAGTTATTCAGGTATACTAGATTCGTTTTGTGGACTCACTTTAGAGACAGCGGCTTACATTCTGAACATGGTACCTTCTAAGTCAGTACCTTCTATTCCCATAGAATTGTGGACCGAGCGTAAGCCTAGTCTGAAACACATTCAAATTTGGGGGTGTCCAGTACATGTGTTAAAAGGGAACGCAGGTAAATTAGAACCGAGGACATAAGTTTGTTTCTTTTTGGGGTATCCCAAGAGAACGATGGGTGGTTTCTTTGATAATCCTAAGGATCAAAATGTCATTGTTAGCACCAATGCCCAATTCTTATAAGAGAATTATATTATGGACCACAGGCCCAATAGAAAAATTATTCTGAAAGAACTGAGAGAAAGTACCAGTAGAACGAAAGAGGAACCACAAGTCATTGATATTTTATTACCTCGTCGTAGTGGGAGGATTATCGGGACAGGTGCAAATCAAGAACAAGGTGCTGATGCACAGGGTTCATATTTTACACAGCATGTTACTACTAGTACACAGATACAGGTAGTGTCTCGTCGTAATGGGAGTATTATCAGAACAAGTGCAAATCAAGAACAAGGTGCTGATGCACATGGTTCAGATTCTGCACAGCCTGTTACTGCTAGTACACAGACACAGGTAGTGCCTCGTCGTAATGGGAGGGTTGTTCATCAACTTGATCCGTATATGTTCTTGGGAGAGTAGTTACAGGGTTGTGCATCTTTGTCTTATAGTTCTTGGGAGGGTTGTTCATCAACTTGATCCTAGATGAATTAGATACCGAGCCCTATAACTACAATAAAGCACTATAAGACAAAGATGCAGATCTTTGGCAAAAAACTATGAATTCAGAGATAGAATCTATGTATTCCAATCAGGTTTGAAAACTTGTAGATCTACCCGAAGGGATAAAATTCATTGGATACAAGTGGATCTACAAGAGGAAGAGAGGAGTAGACGGAAAAGTTAAAACCTTCAAAGCTAGGCTTGTTGCTAAAGGGTTCACTCAAAAAGAAGTGATCGACTATAAGAAAATATTTTTGCCAGTAGCCATGCTTAAGTATATCCGGATTTTTTTATCCATTGCCGCACATTTCGATTACGAAATTTGGCAAATGGACGTCAAGACAGCTTTCCTTAACGGAAGTCTTGACGAGTGTATCTATATGATACAACTAGACAAATTCATTGCAAAGGGCCAGGAGCACATATTGTGCAAGCTTAAGTGATCCACTTATGGACTTAAGCAGGCATCAAGGTCTTGGAACACTGGGTTTGATCAAGTTATAAAGTCTTATAATTTTGATCAAAGTCCGGATGAGTCATGTGTGTACAAGAAGCGTGACGGAAGCATGGGGATCTTCCTAGTACTTTATGTAGACAATATCTTGCTTATCAGAAACAATGTAGGGCATTATCTACAGTTAAAATAGGGTTATCTGGACAGTTCAATATGAAAGACTTGGGAGAAGCCAGTCACATCCTTGGGATCAAGCTTATACGAGATCAGAAATAAAGACTATTGGGCTTATCACAAGCAAAGTATATTGATGATATCCTTGCTCATTTTAGCATGTAGGATTCCAAGAAAGAGTTTTTCCGTTTCAGGCATGAAATCACTTCATCCAAGGATCAGTGTCCTAAAACACTTGATGAGATAGAGAGGATGAAGGCGGTTCTTTATGCTTCGGCTGTAGAAAGCCTAATGTATTCTATGCTTTGCACTAGACCCGATATCTGTTTTGCCGTTGGCATGGTTAGTAGATATCAGTCTAACCCAGGACGAGAGCATTGGACTATGGTAAAGAATATAATTAAGTACCTAAAAAGGACTAAGGATTATATGTTGATTTACTAGGCTGACAGTTTAGTACGTTTTGGGATACACAAACTCAGATTTCCTATCAGACATAGTGCTTGCATTAGGAGACAACCCCACAGATCCTTTACAAAGAGTTTACCGGCTAAAACTTTTGATAGTCATGTTGACGGTATGGAAGTCAGATTTATGGCAGCATAATTTTGAATATAAGTGGGAGATTGTTAAGGTTGGTATACTGAAAACCATATTTTTAGTATTTAATTTTATTTAATAAAATTAATTTTTTATTTTATGAGAATTTTTATGAGCAATGCATGTATATTATTTCTTTAATGTTATACATAGATATCCGATATTCTATATAGTATTTAATCTGGTGTGTAGAGTACGACTTGCACACAGAAGATCAGATTTTAAGTTCTCGCAGA
Source organism: Heliamphora exappendiculata (assembly GCA_034768845.1). Classification (NCBI taxonomy): domain Eukaryota; kingdom Viridiplantae; phylum Streptophyta; class Magnoliopsida; order Ericales; family Sarraceniaceae; genus Heliamphora; species Heliamphora exappendiculata. Next base: position 3,557 of record JAOTRH010144531.1, on the reverse strand, counting down.
ATATAAGTTTTATATTCACAGTTTAGATGGAAATAGACATACCATCGGTACGACTGTGGCACAGAATTTTAGTAGGCCTGTCTTGTTTACAGGGAACAGATAATAGCGTCATCTATTGTTTCGACTATCTGTGCTAGTACACTTTGTGTGTATTAAACGGGACATTTTGGGTAATTAATTTTGCACTGATTATATAAATTAATTCACACCTCAATATTATTTTAAATAATGCTTATTCTCTTAATCTTGAAATAATTATTAATTTGCGTATATTTAATATTCGTTGTTTTGATTCATTAGAGGGTGTAATCTTATATGGATCTATATTTTCGGTGAATTAGATAGCTATATTATTTATATAAAAAATATTAATTATTGACGAAATTTACATCCCGAAGATCAAGATTGACGATATCCCCTTAAGGATACTTATAAGTTTTGACCAAGCCAAACCCTGTAGATAAATTTAATTATCCGGTAGGCAAATAAATTAAACAGAAGGACTTAAAGAATATCAAGATTCTTATTAAATTAAATTGTCAGTAATTAAATTTAATTGGCGGGTAACGAAAATCTTAACGTATTGAGAAATTGTAAGAATTTAATAACATGAGCTCAATACAAGGTATTAAAATTATGGGTCAGAGTGCAATTATAGTTCTTTAGTGATGTGAACTGTAATTCAGTATTTTATGAAAATTACAGAAACCGCTACATGTCTTTCCATAATTGCAGAAACTTTTAGTAGGTGTCTGTATTCTACTGGAAGTCTAACTCATAATTACTCTCCAGGTTCCTATTGTAACCCTATATATATACGAGTAGACTGAACTAGTTTAAGATGATTTTAGATCATTATTATTATGATATTATTTTTGTCTCTCAATACTTAAATATATCGGGATTCTGCTGGTATGAGTTCTCAGAGGATCGTAGTCAACACTACGTTCGAGGATCGTATAAGAGAATACGATAGATGATCAGACAGGAGTTTCAACTCGGAATCAAGTCGTAGTTGAAGAATAGATCGACAAAAAATATTCTTCTAAATTAACTTTGGTTGAACGGGTTTATTTTTTATCGTTCGACGTCAAAAATTTTATCTGGAGCCCGTTTCGGCATTTGGCCGTCCAGTTAATTTTTTTACCGAAAATCGTTTTATAAAAATAATGATCTTGGCAGTATTGCCTCCAACACTAGCCTGATTTGTTACAGTGGTACTGACTCCTTCAACAGTCCGTTGCAATTCCAAAATTACCCTCATCATATCAACCATAGTCAACTCTGAGTTTGCCATCAACAATCTCAGCTAACTGGTATGTTTGAGTCTTTTCCTCAGAGATCGGGCCTAAGTGCGTATAGGTTCTCTTCTCGGCGCTATTATCCCACGTCTCTGAACTGAAAGAGCTCAAGTAAATCGAAAGACTCGTTAACCGGACCTAAACTCAAAATAACTCACCCTCAATGACGAATCAAGAGGATGAAAACTAATCCTAATCGGGATGCTAACTACACAAACAAAAGCAACCATAAAAAGAAAATCACATAACCCTAAAAGATTTATTGATCCTAAAAGAAGGGATCTAAGAATCTATATGCACATGAAAAGGTTGGTAGATCTTCACTTATTGTACGTTCTGAATAGAATCAAGAATATACCTCCCAATGTCAAGAATGGTGTAAGGCATTATCAAATGGTACGCAATAACTCTTTTTGCCACATCTTTAGAAGCATGTGGCCGGAAAGCTTGCTGGCTTCCCCGACAGAGCCCCGAAACAATAAACAAACCGAGATATTGGGTATGCAGAGCGGGGGTTTGAGAACCAAGCACACAAATATGCAAATGCAAATACCGATAAAAAATTTACAACAAGAACTACTGACATTTCAAGTTTAGCCCTCTTGTGGTTTTTTTTTAGAAAACCAGTCACAAAAAAAAAACAGCGGATACTTTGGGTTTCACGTGGGGGATGCACTGAATTTTTATTGTTTTTAGAAAAATATTCTTTTTTATTTTTGATTTTGTTTAAAAAAAAAAATCCAAGACATCTGGACATCTCTTTTGAAAAATGGAGTCGCCACTTGATTTTTGATAAAAATCAAGAAAAACAAAAGAAGGTTGTGGGTCTTTTAAAAACGTAACTAGAGAAAAGAGGGTCTGGGAGCTAAGGTATAAAAAGGGAAGGTGTTAGGCACCCTTGTCGTCCAACCGTGAGGTTGACCTCTACTTTTCCAATATTGGTTCTTGTTGTATACTTTTTAAAGATAACATATACAAAATAGGATATTAAAGAGAGTTCAAACAAAAACAGTCAACAAAACAAGATCATAACTACGATTCCTATGGTCATGCAACTTGGTTATTATTTCTAGATATACCACACGTATGTTAGAGCCGCGCAGCGAAAAGAGTTTGATAAACGACGTCGTGATCGAAAAAAATGATGTTGTGCGATTTTCATGAAAAATAATAAAATAATATGATATTTTATGATTAAATATACCTTCAAGAAACTTGAACAAGTTTCTTTGATGCCGAACAACGATCTGAGACAACCCAGCGATCTTCTCACGTATATCCCGACACACACAACGATCTCGGCGAGTGGATACTGATCCCGATCGAAGTCTTTTTATTCTCTTCAGTTTCTCCTCACACTTCTCTCCAAAGAGCAAAAATGAATTTCCAAAAAGACTTCGATGGGGGGCGGCAGCTAGGGTAGGATTAGGGTATGATTTTAGCCTCTTTAATATATATTTATTCACATACTCACACAAAAGATATGTATGGTATATCTCTACCGTTCCTAAAAATTAGCAACATATATATATATATATATATATATATATCAAAACCAAATCCTCTCACCCCTTTAGTTAGGGCCGGCTTCCTATGGAGTAATCCTTAGGTGTGCTAAATTCCAAAATTGCAATTCAACAATTTAATTTAATTCTTGAATGTTCCCGGCGACAAAATCGGCGTTCTAATTAAATTAAATAATAATCGAAATCAATAAGAAAAATATCCGTGCGTATAATGGGTTACTTGAGGGATCACGAGAAAATATAGGACTCGGGCTAACCGTACGAGAAAATCAAATATCCCTAACTATATTCCCGAGTTAGATCATTTCTCATACGAACCAGAACTTATTCTACTAAAGGTCCGGACTGAACTCCCGGTCCTAAGTCAAATTATGTCTTGAGTTTCCAATTATCAAATACATTGAATTCTCCCAACGTTTAAGATATGAATTTTCGATAAATAAATTAGGTTACTAACAACCCAATTTAATTATCCTCTTCTTCTGGCAGCCGCACCGCTTAACCTTTTGATATGCTGGATCTGAAAATCCACTGTACAGATTTAGCATAATCAAACATATAAGCAAAGCACACGAGGGGGAACTCCTCAACCTAAATCGGACGTGATTTTAATCAGCTAATTATCAATCATCGGACAAACAATGCCGGTACCTAACTTATCGGTATTGTTGATCTCATGGAGAAAATCTCAACCATTGATGACTCAAAGTACTGTACATCATCTGAACAC
>JAOTRH010144520.1:0-13621 GCA_034768845.1 Heliamphora exappendiculata | reverse complement strand
AAAACTTAGAAATTTTTAGAAAAACTTAGAATTTTTTAGAAAATCCTAGAAATTTGAAGAAATTTTTTATAAAATCTTATAAATTTAAGAAAAATTTTAAAAATTTGAGAAAAATTTTAAGAAATCTCTAGAAATTTGCAAAAAAAAATCTTATAAACTCCTAAACATTTGGAAAATTTTTTTGACAAATTTATTAAAAAATCCTAGAAATTTTGCGAAAAATACTAGAAAATCTCAGAGATTTTAGGAAGATTTATTATTTATTATTTTTATTATTTTTTTTGTTTTTGTTATGATTGGGGCCAATTAATCCTACGAAGCGAAACCAAATGTCAAAAGAAAGGAAGATCTTTTTTATATATATATATACTTGGGAAGAAAATTAGCATAGAATGATAGAAATTTGCCTAGTGCACCAGGGCCTAGGGTCACTAGGAATCACGAACCTATGGTTATGGTGCCTAGTTTCTTAGGGCTTGAAAGAAATCGAAGGGTCATCACTTGCACATGTACCTAGGATTGGGATGCCTAGTTTCCTAGGGCTTTGCCTTCAGATATTTTCTGCACTTTACTTGCTCGATTTGTTTTTTATATGTTCTCTATCTGTCTTTTTTACAGGCTGGTCATTATGTCTGGGGCTTCAGAGGTTCTGCCTCTGGGGAGGTGTTTGAGTAGTATGATGCCCTCCCTGCTCCTAGTTGGGCTTACATTGATGCCTCTGGATTTGCTCGCTCCATATCCCTACTAGGTAGGACGAGCAATGATCGGGTATGGCTGACAGCCCTGGCCGAGCGGTGGTGGGATACCACTAACACCTTCCATTTCACCACCTTCGAGGCTACTCTGACGCCTCAGGACTTTTCCCTCATCACTGGCATTCGAGTTGGAGGAGCTTCCATCCCATTTGATCCCACCATTGCGCAGTATGTTGATGCCCTGATGTATTTCCTCGGGGGTATTCCGGCGCAGATGGACAGAGACTAGGTCTGATATACCTAGTTCTTCGATCGCTTTCGGCACTTCCAATGCACCGAGCCTCGCCACTACGAGTGGGTCGCATGAGGCTTTCTTATGTATATGTTCGATACCTCCTTGTTTTCGAACAAGGAGAATACCGTTCACTTACATTACTTGGGCAGCCTGGCTCGTCTTGATCGGGTTGCTTCGTATGACTGGGGCGGTGCTGCTTTGGCCATTCTCTACATCTTCATGCGGACCTTGACCTGGTTCCCTCAGGAACTTAGCATCGGAGGATACTGGAGGTTCTGGGAGGTACGAATTATTTTTTGCAGTTTTTCATCTATTTATGTTATCTATTATTTCTGCTGGCAGACATCTTCTTCTTTGCAGTTATGGACCTATGAGTTTCTCGGGCTTCACGTCCCGGCGAACTCAGCAGCAAACCCTCTGGTTATTCCCTGCGCAGCCCGGTGGTCCCATGGGCTGAAGGGAAAGAAAGCCGGGGGGGAAGGACATTGACCGATTTTGGGTCTCGCTGGACCGACTGACTCCCGACCAGGTATCACCATTTATTGTTCATTACCCTCTTTACCATACTTGTTCACTACACTGTACCATACTAATTAATGCATTTCGTTTACTGATGCTACACTGTGATTACTGTATATCATTGTATTTTACAGGTTCACTAGGGCGTCTGGCAGGGAGTTGAGGATCAGGCTGGCGCAAACTTGATGCGTAGCCGAGAGATCACTTCCAGGCAGATCTTGGTAGAGGGTCCATTTGGACGGGAGTACTATCTGGGAGAGCGAGTGGTTCGCCAGTTGCTTGGCCTAGATCACTTCTGGATCCCGGTGGTCCCTCCAGTCCATATGCACCAGACTGATCATCTGGGCCCCGTCGACTTACTACTGGAGACGGTGGGGGCCCCAGTTGCGGAGCTACTAGTGACAGAGGGGGACTACACCGTCTACGCCCAGGCGCACCTGATGAGTCTCTTAGGTCACCCAGCTGGCCCTGGTGGTAGGAGGCAAGACCGGGGGCCGTCGATGCTGATGTTGCTGCTGGAGGTGTTGCGGCTGCGGCTGCTGCTGGAGCTACTGCTAGGGATGCTGCTGGCGGGAGGGGCCCAGAGATACCGTGGGACGTCCAGACCGTGGTATATGGATTCCCCTTCTCTCTGCCAGTTCCTGTTCTGCCGGAATCGAAGTTCAGGGCTGACATCGGCCAGGTTTGTCTTCTACCTTTCTCTCAGTCACCTGTTCTTTCTTTATCTGTCTAGTCTTTCTGAACTGTTTTCTTTCATAGGTCGATCAGGCATGGTTAGACCAAGCGATGCTGATGATTACCGGCTTAAAAGTGCTGGTCTGGTAGATGAATGCCTTGATGCGGGCAGCTGGTGTCGCTTTCATATCAGTAGCCGCCGTGAGTAGCTTGTGTGTTCTTTTCAATTTTTTTTTTGTATTTTTGTGTCTTTATTCTGCTATGAGTCTTGTGTTTCTTTTGACTACCTCCAGCTCCTGTTAGAGGCCATGGTTCCCAGGCATCCTCTCGGGCTCGTTCTAAAGTGTCTGTCTCATCTGCTCAAAGCCGGTCCAGAGTTATCTCCTCTTCTAGTAGCGATGATGGAGATGACTTCGACAGACTCTTCGAGAACGACAGCTCGGACAAGGCTGGTCCTTCCTCCCGCCAGGTCCGCCCCAGGCACTAGTGAGAGAGCTTCCCCCTTCCCCTATTTCATTTTGATACATTACTTTGATGGGCCTGCGTGCCTCTGTTTGACATGTTTACATACTTTTATCTGCTTCATAGGCCTATGTGCCTCAGTTTTTCTTCTTATTGGGCCTCGATGCCCCAGTTTTTATTCTTAAAACATTTTCATTGCTTTCTGATATACTGTGGGCCTTCGTGCCATTTATTACCTTATATCGATCTACTTATATGGTTTTCTTTTACTTTACAACTCAAAGTGTCATGGACGCATAGTTCAGATGCCACAACTAACACAGATTACACAAACTGTAAATTGACCTGCACCAGCCATGTTCCAACATGGCGGTCTCTACTTTCCACAAATGTTAACTAGGTGATCGCTTGTTTAAACATGGCGATCACCTGGTCAAAGGGCTGATGCCACTGTACTATGCTTTTTGGAGTTGGCGGTAAACGTTTCCAAGATGGCGGTCGCCCCATTTATCATCCATTTTGCTGAATTTTTGGGTTCCCGCCCATTTCTGCCCTATAAATACTATCCTAGAGACCCCATTTGCTGTTGCTTGGACTCAGATGGCTAATCCCTTTTCTTCATGGTTTGAGGAACTCACTTATATTGAACGTTTGAACTTTGCCCCCTTTGGCCTTAACGCCATTTTCTCATTGAGGACTGTGAAGATTAACAAACCTTTACTAGCAGCTGCTGCACAACTATGGGATCCTCAGTCTCATGTCTTTCGGTTCGGTCTTGAGGAACTATGTCCTATTGTAGAAGAGTTTGCTGTCATCTTGGACTTGACTCTGCGAAGTTCCGTTATCGTTCCCACTCCCTTTCACTCCGCTCGGCAGCAGGTGATGCAACTCTGCGGTCTGTCTAAGATGGAGGCTTCTTGTCTGACCTCGGATGACTGTCTCGACATTCCATGGCTTATTGAGAGGTTTCATCCCACTGGTGACCTCAGCGATCTAGACTTTCAGCTGCGGCGCTGTTATGCACTTTGCTTATGCCTCCTTGTCTAGTATGTGCTTATCCCTCCTAATATGCGAGTTAGTTGTGCTCTGGTTTACATTGCTGGCCAAATGTGGATGGGGAAAGACTTCGTGCCCCTGGTTTTGGCTAAGACACTGCTGGGCTTGGACGCTGTTCATCGTGGCAAACCACCACCTTTGCTGGCAGCCCTTTACTTTTCCAGGTGATCTTAACATCTTCGTATCAAGTTCTCTGTTACACTGTAAAGCCTTTCTTTTACTATTCAAACTGTTGCTGCAGATCTGGCTGATGGAGAAGGTGAAACTTATACAGAAGCCTCCCACTAATCGACACAATGCCGCTGCTTTCCTTTACCGTCCGTGTTATCAGATATGTGACACTAAGGCATCTTGGCGACAATATTTTTTCTCTCTGACCGGCCCAGACATTACCTGGCAGTGCTCTTGGTGGCGGATTCCTGCTATGACTCTGACCACTATGGATCATCCTGGTGTACTGCATGTTGGCCTACGTTAGACTACCTTTTATTACCCTCACAGGATCATGTGGCAGTTTGGGTGAAGTCATATCATACTTCCCAGCATTTAAGGCGGTCTATTTTCTTTTGTACTATAGGCTCCTTTTCTAGCATAGTATCGGGATACCTGGCCATCTCGCTCATTGATGGAGATGCACGAGTTGCAGTGTCCTGATCTTTCTGCTGAATACAAGACATGGTTAACACAATATAGGGAGAAGAAAGACAGAGAAGAGAGAAAACAAGCGGCGAAGAGGAGGAGGATTTGAGAACCTCTGCTTTATTTTGAAAAATTTCACAGCTTTCTTCTTCTTTTTTTATTTGTAGAGTTTGGGACTTGTGTGCCCACCCTTTATTTAAGAACTTTGTAATCTTGCTTAAAGTAATGAAAAACTCTCACTTCACATTTAAGATGGTTCAAATTTATTCAAAACTTGAATATCTTTATTATCAAAATCCAAAAATTAATTTGCATTAGTCTTACTCAGATTCAAAGATGGTTAAAAATAAATAATGTGATCAGATTTCTTGAAAGATGCTTGCCTACGTATCCCAGAAAGGTGAAATCAGGCCTTAACGTAGTTCGGGCTCGATTTTCACTCAGGTATTGACGCTCTCCTTTTGTAATACCTTAACTTTTGCCAAGGTCGTCCTCTCGGATTTTCGAGCTTGCGGGCTGCTCTAAATTTTGCCTAAGTTGCCTTTTTAGTTTTCAACTCAGCAAGCTTTTATTTTATCTTTATTTTTATCTCAGGAATAGTACTTTTTGAGCTGATCGAGGTTAACTGCAGTGGAGAATACATTGCGAACCAAATCCATGATAATGACTGCACCACCAATCATGATGATTTTGATGAGAAACAGTCCATACCAGTTTGGTTTAAATTTACCCCTCGGGTCGAAGATAGGAGCTCTGATTTTCTTAAGGACCAAATCTCCTTCTCTAAGATCCCGGGTCTTGACCCTCTTATTGAACGCTCAAGCTATTCTCCTTTAGTAACCTTGTACATGGAATAGGGCTTGCAGTCTTCTTTCATCAAACAGGAGCAACTCTTCCATCTGGTTCCTCTGCCATTTTGCTTATGGGATATTGGACTCAGCCACTACTCTTAGTGAAGGAATTTTCACCTCAATGGGCAGCACGGCCTCCATCCCGTACACTAAAGAGTATGGCGTAGTTCCGGTTGAAGTTTTGATCGACGTTCGGTATCCCCAGAGTGCAAATGATAGATGTTCCGGCCAATCTTTGTGTGAGTTGATTGTCTTTTGCATAATTTTCTTGATGTTCTTGTTTGCTGCCTCTACTGCCCCATTGGTTTGCGGTTGATATGGCAAGAACTTATAAGCCACCATCGGCTTTTTCTTAAAAAGTTCCAGAACCTCTCATTGGAAATGTGAGCCGTTATCCAAGATGACCTCATGGGGAACTCCGTACCGACAAATGATATTTTTCTTGATGAACTTGGCAACATGAGAAGCCTTCAGTACTAAGTAAGAAGCTGCTTCCACCCACTTGGTGAAATAGTCAATGGCCACTTAGATAAATTTGTGTCCATTGGATGCCTTTGGTGTTACTTTGCCAATCACATCGACGCCCCATACTGAAAATGGCTATGGTGACGTCAGGTTGTATAGCTGAGACAGGGGAATGTGCATAAGATTTGCATGAATTTGGCACTTATGGAACCTCCGTACAAACTGTATACAATCTATCTCCATTGTCATCCAAAAGTATCCTTTCATAGGATCTTCTTGGCTAACATATTACCACTCATGTGCGGTCTACAGACTCTGGCGTGTATCTCTTTCATCAGCTGTTGTCCCTCTTCAGTGTTTACACACAGCTTGTTGACCCTAGAATGTTCTCGTTTGTACAGTCTATTATCGAAAATGAAAAATTGCGCAGAGAGTCGTCGTATTGACCTTTTGTCCTTTTTGCTGCAAACTTGGGATATTCTATTTTCTCTATGAAGTTCTGAATGTCAAAGTACCATGGAAGGCTATCAGTGCTTTCTACAATAGCAGTTGTCATCTCGTATGCCAGCTTTCTTTTCTGCTCTATTAATAGGGGTCTCATCCGCACTCCGGGTGGTATGTCAATCATAGATGCTAGGGTGGCCAGTGCATCGGCGAACTTGTTCTACAGTCTCGGCACATGGGTAAAGATTACTGTTTCAAAGCTCGTTTTCACCTTCTTCAGCTCTTGATGGTAGAGAATTAAGGTTACATCCCTGACCTTTCATTCTCCTCTTGCTTGCGAAACTACCAGTGCTGAATCTCCATTAACTTCCAGTTTTCTTGTCCCTAGTTCTAAGGCTGCCTCCAATCCAGCTAAGCATGCTTCGTACTCGGCCTGACTGTTGGTGACTTCAAAATTGAGTTTTAGGGATAGTAGAACATGTGATTCGTCGGGAGTAACAAGGAAGACTCATATTCTATAGCCGTATTAATTGGATGCGCTATCAAAATATTGAGTCCATTTATCATCTCCGACTTTCATCAGTTGTTCATCAGGAAACGAGAACTCTGTATCTTCATTCCCTTTAACCGGTTGGTCGGCCAGAAATTCTGCCACTGCTCTACCTTTGACTAACTTCCAGGTGACGTATTGGAGATCAAACTCAGATAATAGCAGCAACTAACGAGCCAGCCTTCCTGTCAGTGCCGAGTTTTCGAACAGATACTTCAATGGATCCATCCGGGCGATGATGTTCACTGTGAAAGACAGCATATAATGCCTTAATTATCGGGAAGCCCAAACTAAGGCCCAGCATGTTTTCTCCAATGGCGTGTACCGTATTTTTGATCCGGTCATCTTCTTGCTTAAGTAGTAGACAGTCTTTTCTACTCCAGTTTCACCTTCTTGTGCAAGCATGCATCCCATAGCTGAATCAGTCACTAACAAATAGAGGATCAGTGGCTTGTCAGGTTCGAGAGGAGCTAAAACATGAGGGTTTTGTAGGTACTGTCACACAGCATTGAAGGCATTTCTGATCCCATAAGAATTCGACCTCTTTTTTCAGCAGACGGAAGAGCGGCTCGCAAGTAGTTGTCAATTTTGCGATGAAGCGGCTAATGAATTTGATTTTACCCAGAAAGCCCCTAACTTCCCTCTCGATCTTTGGAGGAGGCATTTCTAAAATTGCTTTAATCTTTGAAGGGTCGACTTTGATGCCCCATTGAGTAATCATAAATCCGAGCATCTTTCCGACAGTAACTCCGAAGGCACATTTCTGTGGGTTGAGTAGCATTTTGTACTTTTGAATCCTCTCGAAGAACTTTTGTAGAGCTGTGATATGGCCTTTTCGATTCTTGGATTTGACTATCATATCGTCTGTGTACACTTCGACTTTCTTGTGTATCATGTCATGCAATAAAGTAGTGGCAGCTCTTTGATAGGTTGCCCCTGTATTTTTCAAGCCAAATGACATAGCACGGTAACAATAGGTGCCCCAAGGCGTGGTGAATGTCGTCTTTTCTCTATCTTCAGGATCCATCAGAATCTGGTTATACCCAGAGAATCCATCCATGAATGACAGCAAGGCATGTCCCGCTGTACTGTCTACTAGGACGTCGATGTGCGGTAACAAAAAATTGTCTTTTGGGCTGGCCTTATTGTCGTCCCAAAAAACTATGCAGACTCGGATACGACCGTGTCCTTCTTTAAAATCGGCACGATATTGACTACCCATTTCAGATACTCGGTTACCATTAGAAATCCAGCATTGATCTATTTAGCAACCTCTTCTTTGATCTTCAGAGCCCATTCTGGCTGGATCCGTCTCAATTTTTGCTTGACCGATTTAGCATCACGGTATAGAGGAATATGGTGCTGGACAATATCAGGATCAATTTCGGGCATATCTTCGTAAGACCATGCAAATATAACTTTGAATTCTTTTAATAGAATTATTAACTGTTCTTGTTCAGCTAAAGATAAAGAAGTACCAATTTGAACATTTTGCGAGTTAGTTTCATCACCCGATTTTATTGACAAAGTTTCTTCAATTATTGGTTGGGCACGCATTTTTTCTTCTCTTTTTATTAAAAGTTTTATTTATTCGGGGATATCCCCGTCGAATTCAAAATCGTCGGAGGCATATGAAATAAATCAAACAAGGCAGAGTAATCAGAAACTTCGTTCATTTCATTAAGAACAGTGGGAATTACAAACTCGATGGTAAACGCAGGGAGAGGAGCTCCAACAGACGTGCCCTCAATTACAGACTCCGACTCAAACTCAAACTCAGGATATACGACCTGCTTGTCAGAAGACTCGATGGACTAATTCTTTACTTCCTTGGTGGCCGCATCAACAATGAGCTTGGTGCAATCTGTCGATGTGCTGAAGCCCATCAAGAAGCAATCTGATTTAGTTACACGCAACTGAGCCATATTCTCATTGAACAGCACGCCCAGGTCAGCTCCATCAAACTTGTCAGCCCAGTCTTCTTCTTGAACCTTCTTTTCTTCCTCCTCTCTTTTTCACTATTTCTTCCTCTTCTGTGTCAGACAATTGGTGGCTAAAAAAGATCTCCAACCCAGGCAGCTTTTGATTGGTCTCTTCGTCGATCCACGGCTCTGGAAAACCATAATACGGGAAATCTTTCCCTTCTTTGACGAAGTATCCATTGAGTGTCCTAGAATAATTGGCCTTTCACCCCCTTTTAGGCCCTTCCATATCTTCTTCCGTTGGCTCATACCCAAGACCAAAATGGTGCAAAGTTGGCAATACCTGAATAGGTTCCAGAATTCCCTGCAGTTTCTGTCCCAATCCTATACTGGGGAAGAACGACATTTTTCTCATCATGGTTACAACCCTCGAGTTGACATACCTTTCTTCTTCATTCATCAGCGTTTGAACAGCCTTTGCTTTATCGAACCGAAAGCCACTGAGTAACACATCATCTTCACTATGCTGAACTTCTAGTAAAGTTGTGCCCTCCCCTCCTTTCGAGGGGTGAATACTATCCTCTCCATGAATGGTTAGAACTGCCCTGTTCTTTATCAATTTCAGTTTCTGGTGAAGGGTAAAGGGTACTGCCAGAACATTCAGGTCATGTATCCATGGCCTTCCTAACAGCAGATTGAAGGAGGCTGGCACATGTAGTACGTGAAACTCAATTGACGTTTCCAGTGGGCCTACTGAAACAGCAAATGACACCAACCCTAGCACATCCCTTCTTGTGTTGTCGCAGGCTCGTACTCCTTGATTGCAGGGAGTGAACTGGTCTGGCCTCATCTCTAAGCAGACGGTTGTTCTCAACGAACAAACGTTCAAAGAAGATCCATTATCAATAAAGGTCACCAGGACTCACTTTTCTGGGCACTTGACGGTGATGTGAAGCAGCTTGTTGTCACTTTTTCCTTTAGCAGACAAATCCTTATCAGAGAAAAAAATGACTTTTGGTTCAACCGTTGGCAAAATTAGTCCAATCAATTGCTCCAGGGTGGCCTCTATCGGAACGCTGGCTTTATTCAAAACTTTCAGCACAGCTTGCCTATATTTGTGCGAGGCCATCAGTAGCCCCCAAATGCTGATGTTGGCTTGCGTCTTTTTCAACTGTCTCAATACAGCATCATCTTCCTCCTCTTGCTATGTCTCTTTTCCTTTTTCACTTGGCTGTCCCTTCTCTATCTGAGCTGGCTTAAAATGTTGTCCACTTCTGGTTAGGTGTTCCACGCCGTCTTTGGGGTCCCATAATCCCGGCATCACGCCATCAATTTGTCTTACTTCGTTCACGTGCAAAGGGCCTTCGAGTGCCCACAAATCACTTAGGTCACTTATGGCTGCCCTTTCCTTTCTTTCCCGATCATCTTCGATAGCCCATGTATTGTCGACCTCCTCCTAGATATCCTCTTCGATAAAGTTCAGTTGCTGCTCCTGAGTGGCCCAAAAATTAGTCCATTCGGTCCCATCAGATTTCAACACAGGACTACATTTCATCGATGTATACTTCTGCCTCAAAAAGTTGAGAAAGGGTGATTCCATCGAGTACATGGCCAAACCCATAAGACCGAGTTGGATAATCCAATGGCCAATCATCTACCTCGTTGCACTCCTCTTCCTGTTGGTAGATTTGGATCATCGATTGATACCATTCCCAGGCATTATCATTCCATTTCTCCATTCTGTTTTGGCTACCTCTAAGCACCATGAACGAGCATACTGTTTGGTTCTCAGTTACTGCAATATGAGGGCGGGGTTGGTGTGCTGAGCAGATGTGCTGACTCGGGTCCTCCGATTCTCCTAAAGACATGTAATTTACTCCAGCCTGCCTAGCATAATTTGGTGGTGGGTTGGTTGTGACGTTCCACTTTGGGGTGATTGATGGAAGAGAGATCACTTTGTTGTCAATGAGATTTTGGATCTCATGGCGGAGCCTCATACACTTTTCTGTCAAATTCCTGTGGCCTTGGTGAAAGGCGCAGTATTGAGAGGCATTATATCTCGGAGGAAGCGGGTCGGGCACTGCCAAGGATCTAGTACCTTGATGAGTCATTTCTCTACCAGACGGTATAAAGTAGTGGATAATGGGATGTTGAGAGGGGTGAAAGTTCTTCGCGATCGTTGCTGTGTTTGCTGGCCATCGCTTGGCTGCTGAAGGTTGTTTGTTTAATGAGTAGAAGAAGAAGGGTTCAAAAGGTTCACCTCACCGAAGCGGGATACGAGGTTAGTTGCTGCGGATGGGTTTTGATTGGTTGCAAAAAAATTCCTTCTTGGTGGCTTTTAACTGAATTATGTCTTCTCGACATCACCAGATTGGATAGCGTCCTCAATTTGTACCCCAGCGTCGAACAACTGTTCAAATGTAGAGAGTGGCTGTGTGATCACATAACGCTTCAACAGAGACTGTAGATTTTTCACCACTATCCTTACCTGTTCCTTTTCAATGGGCCTATTTGTCATCTTTGCAGCTTTACCCCTCCAACGGGTCAGAAAGTCGACAAAAGATTCTCGATTCTCTTACCGGGTTGTCTTAAGTTCTCAAGTAGTAACGTCCAGTTGGACATTGTAACTATACTGGCGGATAAAAATCGTTGCAATGTCTTCCTAAGTTCTGGTTTTAGCTACATCATGGGAGAGGAACCATTTCTGGGCTGCCCCAGAAAGAGATCAGTGGAAGAGCTGGGCTTTTAGCTGGTCATCAATTCCCATTGGCGACAGAGTACCGACATACATTCAGAGATGAATTCTAGGATCTCTGGTTCCATCAAACTTTTTCATGTCATGCATTTTAAACTTTTCTGGTAGCTTGGCATCTGGGAACAGGTAGAGTCCCCCTACATCGAGCATATATTCCTCAACTCCTTTGGCTTTCCTCAACACCTTTTCTATCTGGTCAATCTTTTCTGCCAATGCAGATTCTCTAGATTGGGTAGTGTTTTCCTCTTCTACCACAATCGGGCAGGGAACCTGAGGCGGTACTGCAACTTGCAGTATCTCTGGTCCTTGGTTGTCATCCTAAAAATCTTTACCATTCTCATTCGTATTGTCTGGCTGTCCATTCACACAGGGCATACGGGCCTAAATTGGTTGTTTCTGCGCCTGGCATTGGTTTTGAGCCTGGGTCTGCTGCTCCATAGCCTACTATATCTCGGTAATAGCCCTCATTAGGGCTGTCAGATTAACTTTGTTCTCTGCCATGTCTGTTGATTTGAAAACTCTACAAATTCTGCCTATTCTGATCTTACCCAAACTCGTGTCGACTATACTCTTTTCGGATCAATGGTAATCCACACAAAAAAATGGATCCCACAAGCAGAATAACCTGTCTGAGATATTTTTTAAAAGAATTCAGATAACATATAGCAAATATCCTAGATACCCAAAATAATTGAAACTAAAATAATGCCCTTGTCGGGCCCATACCATCATCATAACAACTTAACATCTGAAGACCTCGGATGAGAACCAAAGGGGATAGATCAACCAAGTTCTAGAGGAAAAGTTTTATCTAGACGGACGGTGTTCTGGCAAGAAGACTATTCAAAGCCTCAAGAGGCTGGTTCGACCTATGAGAAAAATCGGCAGCATAATGATAGAAAA
The DNA here is from genome assembly GCA_034768845.1 of Heliamphora exappendiculata. Lineage (NCBI taxonomy): Eukaryota > Viridiplantae > Streptophyta > Magnoliopsida > Ericales > Sarraceniaceae > Heliamphora > Heliamphora exappendiculata. The sequence goes on along the minus strand of JAOTRH010144520.1, from coordinate 1,390 downwards.
ACAATACTTTCTCTCACAGGTCGAAAGAAAAGGGTTTTAAAGAAAGAAAGCCTAGTCGAAATGGGGTATAGAATTAGCAACCCGAGAAGAACTCAAAAAGAGGGGAAATTATCTTTAAAGGTCCAAAAAGAAACACAGGCATGACCCCAGGAAGAAGCCTAATACAACAACAAGGAGGAACTGATAATCTGAGAAGAACCCGGAGGAGAGAGAAACTATCCTAGAGGTGTTAAAACGAAATATGGGCACGACCCTGGGAAGAAAACTTCGGCGTGAAAAACTTATCAGGGTGAAGGACAAAACCCGGGTAAGAACCCGAAGGCAAAAAACTAATCGAATCAAAGGATAACAGAAAATCTGGGCCGAACCCGGGGAAAGAACTAGTCTAAACCGAACAAACAATTCTAACAATACACAATCAAAAACGTACAATAAAGAAAAATACATAATCCTATTAGGGTTAGCAGCACCTAATTGGGGGGGTCTAAGGTCACTACATGCAAAAGACCAGTTTTGGTCAATTAAACAGGGTACCTTCTGAATAGAGCCGGGTATATACCTTTCATGCCTGGAGTGGTGCAGGACATAGTCAAACAGTATGCCCGAACTCTTTTACCGTACTTATGGTAGCGTACAGTAAGTAAGGGTTGCCCGTCTTTCGAACAATTTCCAAAACGAATTAACGTTCAGGGCATCAGATTGACCAGGCAAGGGGTTAAAGAACAATGGATATGCATGCAAAAATGCAAAGAAATTTTTTTATTAAGAACCAATGAAGTGTTCAAATCTAGCCATCTTATTTGATTTTGTAAACTAGTCCCCAGCAGAGTCGCCAGAAAATATTGTCGCATTGGGATTTAGGGGTCAAAAATAAGAGAAGTTAAAGATGTTTTGAAAAATATTTTAAACACCTTGAAAATCAAATTTAAAAATTTTTTTTTTGTTAAAAATAGAGTCAGCACTTAATTTTTGAGAAAAACTAAAAAAAATAAAATTGGCTACTAATCTTTAAAACGTTAACCAGAGAAAGAGGGTTCGAGGGCTAAGGTACGAATCGGGGAAGGTGTTAGGCACCCCATTCGCTCAACCGTAAGGTTGGCCTCTACTAATCAAAAAAAATAGAGGCAAAGAAATTTCTCAAATGCATGTACACAAAAAAATAGAGGCAAAAAGAGATCATCCAAAATTAAATTTGAAAAATACATAAAATATGTACATAGCACTCCGAATTAGATCAAATAAAGGGATTAAATTCTAAATCCTAAGACATGCAATTTCTAACTAAATGATATATGAAGCACACACGCATGCATTATTCATGAAAATAATCTAATCTAACATGGTTTGAATAAAATAACAAGAATATACTAAAAGATGCTAAAACTAACTA
>JAOTRH010144488.1:0-13622 GCA_034768845.1 Heliamphora exappendiculata | reverse complement strand
GTGTTTGAGGTTCCCAAAAATTTAATTTTTGTATATATTTATTGGTATTTTAATGGTTCATGAGGTATGTAGATAACTTAAAACTGATGAGGTGATAAAAATTTGGGAAAGCTAAACAACCCGAGCTACTCGGATGACTGGCTTGGATGTCACTACATGAGCGTATGATTCTATAGTTCCTAAAACACAAAGAAGAATGAGGCCCCAGGGTATTCAAAGAAAAGAAGTGCTCAAGCTAAGCGATGAGGAGGATCTGAGCAACTTGGATAGAGGGATTTGGTTCAGATGAGCATGTATCCATAACCGCTTGGTTGTATAACTTGGTTGATCCATATTGATCATCCTACACGAGCTGCCCAGCAAAAACGGCTTGGATAAAAAGAAAAGTTAAAAGTTAGTAACTCAACCCATACGACAACTCAACTTATTCAGATAAGGGGCTCGATTGTCATCAACGGTCTAAATGGCTATTAATAACATTCAAGACAAAAGTGGGTTGAGCTATTAGGCTTTATAGTAGCTCAGCTAAGATGACAGTAGCCCTGACTACTCGATTGTATTGCCATAGCACAGACCATGAAGATAGCACAGACTGTGAATGTAGCTCTGACTACCTAATTATGATGACATAGTACAGACTATGTGGCTCAGCACAAACTGAATAAAGCTAACTATATAGCACATACTATATCAATATAGATTCCTCTAAGAATTGAAAGAGTGTCTCATAGACAATGAAGATAATGACAGTACAATTCTGCATGGGATGTTGGGAGACATGTGACTTGGTGGCTAAGGAAAGAATTTGTCGAGCCACAGGGCCCACCTACTCGAGTCACTTGAGTGACCCCCGAGTCACTCGACCCGAGTGGGTTGGGCACCTGACCAAAAGGGGTTGGGTATCCTAGGGCACCTATTAGCCGACCTAATTGAGTTGGAGTAGAACATTGATTCTCTAGAAAATGATTAATATGTGGATCGTATGTCTTGATCCCAGAGATTACCCCTCTTGATTCAATTATATCTCTTAGAGTCCCGTTCTAATCCTAATTGCTCCATCATAGGGTAATAAATAGAAGGGATGGTCGTTCTCCTAAGAGATCATAATTCATATAACCCAATACGTGTTCATACTACTGATAGTTCATACTCAATTAGCCCTGTCCTTCACCCAACCATTATCTCTCTCCGTTCTGTGTTTCTAACTAGTTTGCTTATTTTACCTCTCCATAATTGTTTATTATTTATTTGTTCTAAAAGGACCCTACATTATTTGGCAATTCCACTAGGGAGGTGAATTTGTGAATGGTCAGTACTCGGAGCGGATTGCATACAACTCCTCAACCAGTCATGTCAGAAGGCCATTTTAACAGCAACGAGCACAATGATGCGCATGGGGTAGAATAGCAGGCAAATCCCAACAACAATCGCGATGATCTATTCTTAGACGCACTACAGGCTATCCAGGATGTCTAGACCAGCATTTTGAATGCAATAACAGGCTTAACTAATTCACTCTTAACTGCAGTGACGAACGCCAAGTGGAAAAATGCTCCAATCGAGAGGATACCAGCAAAAAAGGTACTCGCAGATCCACAGGTGACCCCGATGGGTCAACAATAGCCCATAAAACAAGCTAGGCCCCAAGAACAGGTAACCCTGATGACAATGTAGGGTTCTGTCAATCCGAATACCTTCCCACTAGGGGCATAGGCCCAGTTCGCTATGATCGTAGATGTCTAAGCGATGTTCCAGCAGGAGAGAACGAAGAGACAGCTTCCATCCTTGCCAGAATTGGATATTCAGCCGCCTTATCCGCTGTATCTATTAAGGGTGCCTTACCCCAAAGGATATACAACCCTAAAATTTATGAAGTTCGACAAAAGGAAGGGAAATGCCAGGGAACACATGGTGAGATTCGTTGCGACATTGTGAGCCTATGGGGGAAATCATACACTATGTCTGTGAGATTTTTCTAAATCCTTAACAAATAAGGCCTGTGATTGGTATGTCAACTTTGCACCCGACTCAGTCATCACTTGGGAAGACATGGTTAACAAGTTCCACACCAAATGCTTCCAAGTTCATGAGAATGTAACAACGCTCACTTTGGTCAGAGAGACACAGAGGGTTGGAGATGACCTGCTCGAGTATGTGAAGAGGTTTTAGGATTTAGCTGTTGAATGTCATGACCCATTCAACAAAACTTACTTAGTATAAATGTGTGTTTAGAGGATCTTACGAAAGTATAGGGCACATCTCATCAATCTCAATCTGCCTACATTCTCAGCTCTGATAGAGGCTGCTTGTAACCTCCGCAACACAATCAAGCCTCCTACCAAGCCAGCCTTTTTTCGCAGTGACAGGGCTCAGGCTTTCACAACTTCTGGTGGACATAAAAGAGAAAGAGGAAGAGGAGATGATCGAAACAAAAGATTACGAGACAACGATTCATTGCCACACCCTTGTAGTATTGAGATGGTAAAGAAACTAGTCAAGGAATGGGTAGCTGATAAAGAGCTCACACTCCCACCAGTAGAAACTCTTCCATCTAAAAAGGACAGAGAAAAGCCAAACTACGGCGTCTACCACCGGACCACCTCGCACTCCACGGAGAGGTGCCTCACCCTCTGGGGAATTTTCAAGATGAAGGTAGCCAAAAAGTTCCTGAGGTTCACAGATGAGGATACAACGATGTCAGGAAGAGACCGTTCTCCGAGCATCACAGAGAGGTTAATATGATGACAGTGGACGACGAGGTACATGAAGTAGCAAATTGCAGGGGCATGCAGGACCCGATCGAAGCCCTATAAGAATAATCCAAATTCAAGTAGTTTTATGACGAGCTCGAATTCACGACGAAGACACGAAGGGAGGTAACTGAGGAAATCGTGCGCGTAATAGAGGCCAATAACTCGAGTTGTACGGCCTCAGAGGGAGTACTTCAAAAGGTAGCCACAAACTCCTCAAACGTAGTAATGTTCACCGACTATAACTGAAGGTACCTCTTCCCTCATAATCGACCTCTATATATTACTGGTCTTATAATTGGAGTATCGTTTAGGCGTATATTTTTTGATAGTGGGGCCTCCATCAATATTATACCCAAGAAAATATTTGAAAGAATAGGAATCTCGGAGGACAAAATAGTCTGCTAACCCATAATAGTAACTGGTTTCAGAGGAGAGAGAAAGAAAGCCTAAGGCTGTGTTACAGTGAACCTCGAGCTGTAGGGGATCTACATGCCTGTCAAGTTCCATATCATTAACACAGATACGAACTATCATGTTATCCTGGGGAGATCCAGGATGCACAGGTATGGCGCTGTGCCCTCCAGTTACCACCAGTGTGTGAAGTTCTGTTGGCAGGGGAAGGAAGTCACTTTGGGGGCTATGAGGAAGTTGTTCCACTACGAGGAGGTGTTGGAGGCAAACTGTTAAGATCATTGGTTTGTAAACGATTTTTTAAAAAATAAAAACTGGACGGGCAATCGCCAAAATAGGCTCAAGATAAAAACTTTTTGATGTCGAGCGATCAAAATAAAAACTAGTGCCGCCGCAGTTAATTCAAATGAATACCTTTTAGTCAAATTTTCAACTACGAACTTTGATTTTCCGAGTTGAAGCTTCGGTCAGATCTTTTACTGTATTCCTAATATGATTCCTGATTGTAATTTGGGCTACGGTTCTCCAAGAACTGAAACCGATAAAACAGAGATAACCTTAGTCTTAAAAGACAACTTATCATTTTGGTTCAGTCTACTCGCATATTTATAAGGCTATAGTAAGGACATGTAGAGTAATTATGACATAGACTTCTAGTGTAACCCAGATATTTATCCAGCGATTTTTGTAAATATGCAAGCCTCTTAGTGGTTTCTGTAATTATAAAAACCTTGTAGCAGTTTTTGCAATTTTTATAAAATACTAAATTACAGTTTACACCACTAAAGAACTGTAACTACACTCTTAACCATAATCTCAAGATCAATTTACATTGAGCTCATATTATTAAATACTTAACTCATCTCCCCAAGGTAAGATTCTTCATACTCGTCAATTAAATTTAATTACTGATAATTTAATTTAATCGGCATCTTTAAAATCCTGAAGTTATTTTGCTTAACTTATTTGACTACCAGATAATCAAATCCACCTGTAGGGTTTGGTATGGTTAAAATTTGTAAGCTTCCTTATGGGGGTATCGTCAATCCCAAACAGTCGAAACGTGGAATCCGTCAATAATTAATATTCACCATATAACTAATACCGCTATCTAACTCACCGAGATTATTGACCCATAAAAGTTCGCACTATCAAATGAATCAAAACAACGAATATTAAATATATGTAAATAATAATTATTTTGGAATTAAGAGTATAAGCACTAATAATAACCTTGGTTGTAATTAATTTATATAGTTAGTATAAAATTAATTACCCTAATGTGATCATGTTCAATACACACAAAGTGTGCTGGCACAGCGAGTCAGATAAATAGATGACGCTATTACCTGTTCCCCGTAATCGAAACAGACCTACTAAAACTTTGTATTACAGTTGTACCAATGGTTTGTCCAATTCTATCTAAACTGTGAATAAAAAAATTATATTCTGCAAGAACCTATAATTTAATTTTTCTGTGTGCAAGTCGTACTCTACACACCAGATTAAATACTGTACAGAATACAAGATAGCCATGCATAACATTTAAAGAAATGATATTGCATACATTGCTAATTAAGATTGTCATAAAATAGAAAAAAATAATTTTATTAAAATAAAATTCAATTAAATACTAAATTCAAATAAAATTTATGATTTTTAGTATACAACCCTGACAATCTCCTATTAATACTCAAAACTATGCTACCATACATCTGACTCTTATGCCCTCTACATGACTGTCAAAAGTCTTAGTCAGTAGACTCTTTGTAAAAGGATCTGCAAGGTTGTTCCTTGATGCAATCTTGGTCATAGCAACATCACCCATCTATACAATTTCTCGTATAAGATGATACTTACACTCAATGTGTTTTTCTTTTTTGTGAATTCTTGGTTCTTTCAAATTTGTAACCATTCTGCTATTATCACAATAAAATGTAATAGCCGATTGAATTGAAGGTACCACATCTAGATCCAACAAAAAGTTCCTAAGACAAAGAGCCTCATTGGCTACTTCAGGAGCTGCCAAGTACTTGGCTTCTATGGTGGAATCAGCAATACAGGACTACTTGATACTTCTCCAACTTATAGCTCCACCTCCCAAGGTAAACACATATCTTGAAGTAGACTTACGGGAATCTTTGTCTAACTGGAAGTTCGAGTCTGTGTAACCCAAAGGTACTAGACTGTCTGCTTGGTAAACAAACATATAATTCATAGTTCTTTTCAGGTACTTGATTATATTATTTATAATAGTCCAATGCTCTCGACCTAAGTTAAACTGATATCTGCTAACCATGCCAATGGCAAAATTAATGTCGGGTCTAGTATAAAACATAACATACATTAGGCATCCTATTGCTGAAGTTTAAAGAGCTGCCTTTATCTTCTCTATCTTATCAAGTGTCTTATGGCACTAATTCTTGGATAGTCATTTCATGCCTGAAAGGGAGAAACCCTTTCTTGAATTCTTGCATGCTAAAACGAGCAAGGATATCATCGATATACTTTGCTTGTGATAAGCCCAACATCCTTTATTTCTAATCTCGCAAAAGCTTGATCCTAAGGATGTGATTGGCTACTCTCAAGTCCTTCCTATCGAACTGCCCAGATAACCTTATTTTTACCAAAGATAATACCCCCACATCATTTTCAATGAGCAAGATATCATCTACATAAAGTACTAGAAAGTTCACCACGCTTCCGCCACGCTTCCGCCACACACAAGACTCATCTGGACTTTGATCAAAATCATAAGACTTAATGACTTGATCAAATCGAGTATTCCAAGATATCGATGCCTACTTAAGTTCATAAATGGATCTCTTAACCTTGCACAACATGTGCTCCTAACCATTTGCTATGAAACTGTCTAGCTGTACCATATAGATACACTCGTTAAGACTTCTGCTAAGAAAAGCTGTGTTGACATCCATTTATCATATTTTGTAATCGAAATGAGCCACAATAGATAAGAGAATCCGGATAGACTTAAGCATGGCTACCTACAAAAAGATTTTTTCATAATCTATTCCTTCTTTCTAAGTGAACCCTATTACAACAAGCCTAGATTTGAAGGTTTAAACCTTTTCGTCTGCTCCTCTCTTCCTCTTGTAGATCCATTTACATCTGAGTGAACCCTATGCTCATTTGGCATGTTAATGGTAGCACCCTGATCATGATCTGCACCTGTCCCGATAATCCTCTTACTATGATGAGGAAATGGGATATCAGTGACTTGTGGATCCTCTTCCGTTCTACTGGTATTTTCTCTCATTTCTTTCAGAACAATTTTAATTTTGGGTTTGTGGTCCATAATGTAATCCTCTTCTAAGAATCGGGCATTGATGCTAACAATGACCTTCTGATCCATAGGATTATAAAATAGACTACCCTTCATTCCTTTGGGATACCTCACAAAGAAACAGACTTCTGTTCTCGGTTCTAATTTACCCGCATTCATTTGTAGCACATGTGCTGGACACTCCTAAATTCGAATATGTCTCAGACTAGGCTTACACCTAGTCCACAATTCTATGAGAGTAAAATGTACTGACTTAGAAGGTACCAAATTTAGAATAAAAGCCGCTGTCTCTAATGCGAGTACCCAAAACGAATTGAGTAATCTTGAATAACTCATCATTGACTTTACTATATCTATAAGAGTACTATTTCTTCTTTATGCTACACCATTTTGTTGCGGAGTGTCTGGTACAGTCAATTGGGATATAATTTCCTCTGACGACAGGTAATCCCTAAACTCTCGAAAGAGGTACTCTCCACCACGATCGGATCATAGTGATTTGATACTTTATCCAGAAGCTTCTCCGCCTCTGTCTTGAATTTTTTGAATTTTTTAAAACATTCAAACTTACAGTGCATCAGATAAATGTATCCATACCTTGAGTAGTCATCAATAAAACTAACAAATACTCAAAGTTATCTCTAGCCCAGATAGTTATAAAACCACACACTTCAAAATGAATCAGTTCTAACGGTTCTTTAGCTCTATAGTCTTTGGTCGAGAATGGCCTCTTGGCCATCTTACCTTCTAAACAAAACTTACAGACTGAAAGTGTCTCTACTTTCAATGAGCTCAAAGGTTTATTTTTACCAGTCTATTTATCCTTTTTAGATTAATATTACCCAAGCGTAAGTGCTAAAGAAATGTTTGATTCATTAGAGAATAAAACTTTCTCTTATACGATAAATTAGATGTGTTATCCAATTCAATCAGTTATAGTGTAGGAGAGATTAGAGTAATAACATAAAGATCATCCACCAATGTACTAGAATAGATAACCCGTTTATTATTCTTAATGACCACAAAGTTATTAAAATAAATCAAATATCCGTCTTTAACCAATTTAAAAATGAAAACTAAGTTTCTTCTTATGGAAGGTACATAAAGACAATCTCTCAATATTAAAATCTGATCTCTATCAAAACTGAGAGTGACATCTCCTACTGCAACTGCTGTTACCTTTATATTATTATCCATATGTAGGTAAATCTCCCCATCACTATGTTGTCGGGTTTTCTATAACCCCTACAAAGAATTACAGACATGATTAGTGGCTTTTGTATCTACACACCAGGTACCGATAGATAACACCGCTAAACATGTTTCCACAACTAGTGAACAGAACTTACCTTGATTGTTCAGCTTGTTAAGATAAATTGGACATTATTTTTTTCAGTGCCATGTCTGGTTGTAGTAAAAATATCTGCCTTTCAGCTTTTTCATATAAGTACGAGGCCTACTAACTATCCTAGAAACCGTGTCACTTTGTTTCTGAACATTTTTCTTCTTCATACCTTTCGGCCTAGAAAAAGAAACCTTTTTTAGAAACAAACACATTTCTTGATATTGAAGGAATATCCTTAGTAGTTAAAGTTATATCTAAGTTACATTTTCAATCAACAAAATTTGATCCCGTTAGTTTATTCTTTTTAAGTATATTAACCAGTGGATTGAATGTCATTTTAATTCTAAGAATCACATAATTAAAATAATTGTTAATTTTGACTAGCAAAATTTTGAATTTATTTTAAAATTGGTTCCCTTTACCATTTAAATTTTTTTTTCCAGCAGCCTGGTACCCTGTGAATCGCATGTCTCGATGGAAGGACGTTTATTATTTTTCGTTTGTCTAGACATACCAACTTCTATTAATTTTACTATTTGAGTAACAGACCATGTTAAGTAAAATTAAATACCTGATATAGTTTCAGTCTAACAAATAATAGTAGTAACTTAGAAAGAGAGGATACTATTATTTACAGTTAAATGTTAACCACTACCTAATTCTAAATTAATCGCTTCGTAATGAACTCTTCAGATGGAGAAGTGATTCACACTAATAATTATCTAAAATTATTCCTAAAGAAGGCTCGTACTGGTGATGCTGCAATTTATCATGTCTGATAGGGAGGAAGGCCTTACTGCCACCACATATAATTAATTACATCACCTACGAATCGGTGATGAAAATCGCGAGATTTATCTGTGAATAAATTTTCTCTCATACTTAGATTTTTAAAATATTTTTTAGGGTTATAAAAATCTATTTAATTAAAATAAATTTATTAATTTTAAAAATCACACGATCTGAAATATTCTAAAACATCTTTCTGTGTGCATGATTCAAAATATTTCGGTTTGCCAAACCATATTTTCGTGTTTTAATGCGTAACAAATAAAATTACCGATAAATGCACAGTTTTTCTTTTGCTTTACAACTAAGGTATTGATTAAGGGTATTCAAATATTTTATTTTTATTACACACTTTTTGAAAAAAATAATTTATTAAGATTAAAAATCTTTTTATTTAATTAATTCAAAATCCAGAATTAATATTAACGTTTTTTCAAAATATCCAATTTTAAAAAATTATCTTAAATGTGTTATTTTATAAAAATAAAATATCTAAAATTTTTTCATTTAATTAAAAAAATTTATTTTCTTTTCTTTTACAAAATATTAATTAAAACCGATTTTTTTGAATTAATTAAAATAAATAGAAAAAATAAAACAGATATACATCATCCACGCAGTTTATATAAATATAAATACAAGATATGTATATATCCCAATTTTATGATCAAACAAAAATTCTATCGAGTTTCAAGTTCCTGTATGCAGATAACATTCCAGTCTTTCAATCGCGGCAGAAAGTTGCTTATTCTTGTCATAATCCAACCCGGACTCATCCACTAGTAGTGTTATAGATACACAATATAGCCAAATAAAAACATATCTAAAAACAGTCGCCAGGAGTCCCAAAACCAGCCACCACCTCTGGCCACCTATTGACAGCACTGTACCAGTCTCTTTTCGAGATTTTTTTGACCTCTTTTCGAACTCCGTTTTCGTCCCCATTTTTTTTGAAACGTAGCTAACGAAATATACTATTGTTTTGTAAAAAATCCGATTCAAAATATCGAGAAAAATGGCTTTCGATGGCCACCGAACCACCACTGCCACTGCTGCCGTGCCGCCCCTAGTTGCCGTCATCTTTTCAAGGCCGTTCTGGCTTTATCTGAGCTCAGCTTTCGTCCCAATTTTTTTTGAAACGTAGCTTACAAAATATATTATTTTTTGGTGAAAATTCTAATTTGAAAACAGCTCAAAAAATAGCTTTCGATGGCTACCAAAAATAAATCACCGCACAGCTTGCACCGCCGCCACCCGTTTGGGATTTTTCTGTGGTGGTTTTGGTTCCTGTTTCTTTCTGTTTTTAATACTGATATCCAAAAATATGTTGTCTTGAAGAATGCCTTAAAAAAGTCCCAAAAAAGTTAAAAAACGGCCCCCAAAGTAGCCCCAGTGCTGCCGCACTTTGCCCCACCGCTTTTTGCTTCATTTTTATGGCTGTTTTTCTCCAGTTTTTGGACTATTTTCTAGGTATATTTTGTTACTTTTTTATGTCTAGAAATCTCACCATAAATAGTTTCAAAAATACCCAATATAATCACTGAAACAGCCCAAACTGTCGCCACCATAAGTGCCATCGGTGGGCTATTTTTCTATTATTTTTTTTATATTTTTAGGAACATTTTATTACTATTTTTTAAGCGTAAAATTGCAAAAATATTGCTGGAAAAACTTGTTACAAAAATCATAGAAAAACCACCGTGATCCGTGGCCCGAAAAATTCGAAACCACCGCCGGTACAGCCAGTTATGGCACTTGTTCTTCGTATTCTTGGATATTCAAACCTGTTCTTAAATATTTTAAATAATATTTAAAAGCAAATAAAAACTTTTACATTAAGAACCTATGTCTCGAAAGCTCACATTCGAATTAAAAAAGTTTAAACTATTATGATCAACCTTCGTGATTAAAAAAAATTAATTAAATCATCATTCAAACCATTCAATCAAATATGAATATAACGATGATAATAAAACTAGGATTAAAACGCCTATAAAACAAAGTTAGCACAGTTCTAAAGCTACTCGGCCCCTCGATAAACCATAAACAAAAATCAAAACAGTTCTGATACCAATTGTTGGAGGCAAACTGCCAAGATCATTGATTTGTAAATAATTTTTTGAAAAATAAAAACTGGACGGGCAATCCCCAAAATAGGCTTCAGATAAAATGTTTTTGATGTCGAACGATCAAAAAAAAAATTCGTACCACCACAGTTAATTTAGATAAATACTTTTTGAACGATTCTCCAACTACAAACTTTGATTTCCCGAGTTGAAACTCTGGTCAAACTTTCTACTGTATTCTCGAAGCGATTCTCAAATGTAATGTGGGCTACGATCCTCCGAGAATTGAAATCGGTAGAACTTGAACAATTTTAGTCTTGAAAGATAACTTATTATTCTGGTTCAGCCTACTCGCATATTTATAGGGCTATAGTAAGGAATTGTGGAGTAATTATGACATAGATTTCAAGTGTAACCCAGATACCCATCCATCGATTTTTGCAAATATGAAAATCTCTCAACAGCTTCTGTAATTATGAAAATTTTACAGCAGTTTTTGTAATTTTCATAAAATACTAAATTACAATTCACAACATTAAAGACTATAACTGCACTCTTAACCATAATCTCAAGATCAATTTGCATTGAACTCCTCTTATTAAATACTTAACTCATCTCTTCACGTTAATATTCTCGATATCCGCTAATTAAATTTAATTATTGACAATTTAATTTAATCGACATCTTTACAATTCCTTAAGCCATCCTGCTTAATTTATTTGACCGCTAAATAATCAAATCTACTTATAGGGTTTGCCTGATCAAAACTTATAAGTTTCCATAAGAGGGTATCATCAATTCCGAACAGTCAGGATGTGGATTCCGTTAATAATTAATATTCACCATATAATTAATACTGCTATCCAACTCACCGGAACTATTGACTCATAACAGTTCGCAGCCTCTAATGAATTAAAACAATGAATATTAAATATACACAAATAATAATTATTTTGAAATTAAGACCATAAGCACTCATAATAACCTTAGGTGTAAATTAATTACTCCAATGTGGTTCTGTTCAATACACACAAAATGTACTAGTACAGCGAGTCGGAACAATAAACGATGCTATTACCAGTTTCACATAACAAAGACAGGCCTACTAAAACTCTGTGCTACAATTGTACCGATGGTTTGTCCAATTCCATCTAAACTGTGAATAACAAACTCATATTCTATAAGAACCTATAATTTGATTTTTTGTGTGCAAATCGTACTCTACATACCAGATTAAATATTGTACAGAATAAAGGACATCCAAAAATAACATTTAAAAAAATGATATTGCATACATTACTCATTAAGAGTTTTATAAAATAGAAAATAATAATTTTATTAAAATAAAATAAAATTAAATACCAAAATCAAATAAAATTCATGATTTTTAGTATACAACCCTGACATGAGGCTCATCTAATAGATACTATTTTCTTTGATGAGCTGTCAAAAAGCAAGTCGATTATTGACAAGGTAGGACTAGTGAAGATACTGAAATGGGAAGACTTGAACAAAGGAAGAACAGAGGCAGGATCAACCAGCAGGACAAGAGAATCAAAGTCAGAGCCACCGGCAAAGCTTGTGAAAGTTAGAGAAGGAGGAAAGTTGGTGTAGTACTTGTGAAGGTGTGCAGGGTTAGTCGCCACTTCTTAGGAAGCTAACCCTGACACCACCGAGGTCTTAGCAAAACCAGAACTCAACTAGATGCAAGACAACCCTCGACCCCAACAGGAACCACTAGAGAAGGTTAATTTAAGCCCTGATGGCTAGTCGAGAAAGCCAGTGTACATCAACAAAACGCTGATGAAAGAGTTCAAACAGAGCCTAATCGAGCTGTTGAGGCAGTATTCTAATGTGTTTGCATGGAACTATAAGGAGATGCCGAGACTAGACGAAGAGTTAGTAGCCCTCCATCTAGACATATTTCTAGATGCTCTTCACTAATAAAGCAAGCAGCTCGAAAGTTCCATCCCGAGCTAGAAGGGAAGATCAAGGCAAAAATTGAGAAGCTATATAAGGCCAAGTTCATAAAACCCATATAATATCTGACTTGGCTGGAAAACATCATGCCAGTGAAGAAGAAAAATGGACAAATCAGAATATGTGTCGACTTCAAAGATTTGAACAAGATGTGTCCAAAGGATGAGTTTTCCCTCCCACACATCGACACACTGGTTGACGCCACCTCGGGCCACAAAATGTTCTCTTTTATGGGCGGGTTCAGTGGCCACAACCATATCAGAATGGCACCAGGTGATGCAGAGAAAATAGCGTTTCAAACACCAATAGGTAATTTTTACTACACTGCCATGCCGTTCGGATTGAAGAATGCTGGAGCAACATATCAGCGGGCTATGATGGTAGTATTCCATAATATGTTACACCAGACAGTTGAAGATTATGTGGATGACCTAGTTGTGAAATTGAAGAAGTAGCAAGACCATCTGGCCGATTTAGAGGCAATATTTAAAATGTACAAAAAGTTTAAAATGTGTGCGTTCGGGGTAATAGCAGGAAAATTCTTGGAATTTCTGGTCTACCAGCATAGGATAGAGGCAAACAGTGAGAATATTAAATCCATAATGGGTATGCCTCCCCTGTGGTCTCAAAAATCTCTAAAAGGATTCTTGGGTAAAATCTCTTACGGCATTTTATCTCAGCGTTGCCAGAGATGACTTTCCCCTTCTCTGAACTACTTAACGTAAATACAAAGCTTTAACAGACAGAGGAGCACTAGTAGGGCTTTCGATAAAGTAAAAGAGGTATTGGCCTCTCCTTAAACCATGATCGTGCCACAGCCAAGGAGGCCACTTATACTATACCTCACATCCATAGCAAAATCTGTTAGCCTAAGGGTTTTTTAATTAGATTTTGATGATTTTCATAATTCATTTTCTAAGAATAAATATTTTTAATGGATAATATTTTATATTTTCAAAATGAAAGTGTTAACA
>JAOTRH010144478.1:0-13622 GCA_034768845.1 Heliamphora exappendiculata | reverse complement strand
GTCCATGTCTAGGATCTCTCTCCATGTTGTTTGGCAAGAATATATTCAATTATTCTTGTCTCCCTTCCCCATCAAACACCCCACCCACCTTCACCTTCACCTTCACCTGCAATATGACACTGTAGATTATAATAACAAGCTCTAAATTATTGCATAATTTTATATGTGAAATTAACTCAATTTTGTTTGGATATGATTATGGAGTGAAAGTTCTAGTCAATTTATTAATCATTTTTCTGATAAATACCAAGGGTGGCCCTAGTGGCCGTTAATTTCTTTCGTCTTGTTCACCCCGGCCCCATTATGTATGATTTTTCTTATATCGTTTTCCTCTCTTATTCTCCCAATTACATAAAATATAAATTTGTTAAAATATAAATACATGTGTAAAATTTATAATAAGTCAAAAACATAAAAACATTCTCCATTTCTTATAGTTTGTATTTTTAGCTAAATGGTTATATATATATAACCGTTAAAATTTTCCTAAGTTTAGAATCTATCCTTTAAATTTTTCTGCCTCCACCCCTCCTATTTTTTTAATATTTTTTTGTTCTCGTTCTCATCTCAATTAAATAAAAAATGGGAATGAGAAATATCATTGTCACCCCTCCCCATTCCATTGCAATCCCCACACCCAAGAGAGAACTGCAACTTTCTAGAAGTTAATTTTTAGCTTTTAACTTTATATATATATAATTATTTTTTACTTATTATTTTTAATTCTAAATTAATAAACAAACATTCTAGTGCTTAAAATTATAAATTTTTAATTACAACAAATATTTATAATTTTGATTTAAAATTATAATTATATATTTTTTATTATAATGTATAAATTAATAATTATAATTACACCAAACATGCACATTCTAAATTTTAAGGAATTGGGTGGGTTAAAATCGGTAGGTGATGGCTAAAAGTTAGCAGTTGCTTGGGTAAATGGAGAAGTTGGTTGGTGGTACTCTTCCTTCATGTGATGATGATATATATGGTTCCACCAATAATTATTAAACTTTCTTTGGCTGTTGAAACTTTTTTAGTGGTGGATGTTACTGTTTTACCCTTTCTTTTTGGCTGCATCTTTCATTAATTAACAGTACTGTTATTTTCATAAAAAATCTATTTTAATAAATATATTATCATGTGGGTATTTGTCATTGTTAAAATTAATATTTAATAGCATATGCATTATAAATTGTGACTTGTAGCAGAAGTTCTAAGTGTTTTGTAAATATATTAGATTTTAGTTAAAATAAAAAAATTTGTTATATATAGTTTGTAGCAGAAAGTTATAAATATTTTAAAAAAATTATAATTTACTACTAAAATTAATAGCAAAAAAGCTAACCCAAAAAGCAACCCTAAACACCCTCTATATATTTTTCTATTTGATACGATAAATTTGAACTTTTTTTTTTCAAGCAATAATTTGAACTTTTTTTCTTGAAAAATAAGTTGAACCAGTTGGAGTAGCAATTGAGAGAAAGATCACAGCTAGTTAGCAGCACAATACTTGAGCCCTTGTTTAGGATTACTAAAAAGTTGATTTTTTTTTTAAAAATAGCTTTTAAATTATAGTATTGGCATCTCTAAAAAAAAATGTACCAAATTGTTTTAATTTTTTTAAGAAAGAAAACCTATATATATTCCAAACAAACTAAACTTTTTGAATGAATTGATTATAATTAATACTCTCAATTAAAAATTCAACTCTACTATAATAATACAAAATTTGTGTTAATATTTGTGCTAATATTCATTCTAATCTAAAAATAAGAGCACATTAAATATTTTAACAAAAAAACAAAAAAACAAAATCCTAAACAAGTAAGGGCATATTAAACAGGAAGTAGGGTCTGTGCACTAATGCACAGCACAGCGTGCTGTTCGGGTTAAATTTTTTAATTTTTAAATATCTTTTTATAATCAGATTCATTCGTAAAGCTAATAATTGAAAAGTAATTACAAATTTGAAAAAAAAATAGTTAAATAAATGTTAACCGATCACTTAGATGCTGATATCAGTAAAATTTTGTTTTTTATGAGAATAATAAACTCGACGAGTTCTACGTAATGAACGAATCTGATCATAAAAATATATTCAAAAATCAAAAAATTTGATTGTGCCATGCATCAATGCACAGCACAGACCCCGATTCCTATTAAACATTAGACTTTTTATTTGGAGATAGATATCCTAATTTAATTTGTGTACTAAGAACTATTGTAACTACATAAACTAATTGCATACTGCATATGCATTAAGTCATACTGTGGTACACATTACTTTTTAGGTACATGGCCACACTGTACCCAGTTGGGTTATATTTCATATATATAGACTCCATGCCAGTTCATCTGTGTCTTTTCTTTTTCATCTTGTGTTAATTATAATTTTCGTTACTAACTCAGCTTATAAACAAAGTTTGCTTCTTCAAAAGCCATCTATTACAAGTTTGCCTTTCACTGTTAAAATAGTAATGTAGATGCATATGACACTACAAACCATTCAGTTCTCCTAGTATACCATGTAAACGATATTCTTTTTCATCTTGTGTTAATTATAATTTTCATTACTAACTGAGCTTCTCAACAAGGTTTGCCTTCTTCAAAAGCCATTTATTACAAGTTTGCCTTTCACTGTTAAAATAGTAATGTGGATGCATATGACACTGCAAACTATTCAGTCCTCTTGGTATACCATGTAAACAATATTACGTGGTATATATGTTTGACAAATAAATTTTTTTAATACACACTAAGTGCGTCACTCTTATTTTTCACCTACTCAGTGAATGTAAGAAAACATTATCCCACCCTAAAGTGATTTTTACTACTTAATTAAATGAAAGAATCGTATAAACAATACCACACAGTTTTTCAGAACTATTGAATAATTATTCTACGACACACATTGCCAATCCCACTCATAAGGTATTGTGTGTGTTTGGCTCACTAAATTCTATTTGATACAAAGAAAACAAGAAACAACTAAACAAAGAGAAAACTAACATCTTTCTCAAAGGCTACTCTCCAGTAATATCTGCAGTGATTAGTGAGCTTATCCGCCACCTTATTCATTTCTCTATTGTCTTGTTTATTTTGAGGGACTAGAAGGAAAATTTGGCTTAGGAAACAATGGGATTTACTATTTTTATGTTGTTACTCCCACGTTTGTATTGTAGAACTCAAACGGTTAAAATGTGTCATTTGATCTAGGTTCTCCAGAAGCAAAGACAATGGCTATTTCATAAAAACACTTCAGTGTGTTAGGAAATATTTGGCCAAAATTTAATATTCGGCTCACAAATTCGTTAAATAGGTAATACTATGAGGATAGAGTTGAGAATAAGTATATGTTTGGATTAATTTTTTTGTAAATTTTTGGGTTTTTTGGAAAAAAAAAAGATTTAAAAATATATAGAAAAAATCAGCTGAGGCCAAACAAGTAGGCATTTTTGGAGGCTTTTAAACAAAAAAAACTCCTAAAAAAATTACTCCAAACATGAGCTAATATGATAGAAAAGTTAGAAAATACTAATAAGGTGTTATAGAACTGTCAAGTCACAGCAAGCATACAATATAGGTTGGAGAAGTGGTCAAGCTTCAAATGACATGGACATATTTAAGTGTAGAAAGAATTGGCAACAATAAGTTTTGAAAAACAAATTTTTTTTTGGGTGGTTTGAATCATGATCCAACTCATTCCAGAAGCTTTTTGATTTTTTTATAATTTTTTTAAGACTTGGACGTAGAGCAAAGTATCAGGCCGATAAATTTGAGATTTTTATTATTATTATTTTTAGTTTGGTGTCATAACAAAACTCATATTTTTGTCTCTAACATAGGCACGCAGTGAATCATTTTACTCTTTCCAAGGCCAAGACCTTTGGAAAATAAGTCCCAAAAGATCATGAATTTAATCTTGCAGATTTGCGTTCATTTTTTTCCCTTAAAACAAAATAATATTTTTGATGAGTTCAGAGTTTCATATGCCTGGGCTTTGGGTCTTTGTGGGCCTGTGGCCCATCATTTATCATTGCCTCTCATTTTAGCTAGGAGATTGAACATTGAAACGTTTTAATCATCCATATATCATTATGTTGAGATTTTAATCATCAATTTCTAATACAAATGACAGCAAAAATACGTATATACTAAAAAAAAATCATGTAAGAATTTACATGGTTCGGTACAACCGACTTATGTCCACGGGTGAGGGAGACAATCTACTATAATCGTTGACGAATGTACAACGATTAATTAGTGAACAGTCCAATTTATACGATGTTTACTATTTTTCATACAGTATAAGAATTTTAACGAGTAAGGTTCATCCACATAAAAATTTTAACGCACAAGATCCTTTTAAGACAAAAATACTCTCGCTCGTTCATCGTCTTTTTTGTCGTCATCATCGTTCTCCCCATCGTATTCATCGATTGTTCCGCATCCGTAATTCATAATCCGATTGTGGTATACAACCTCCGACGCAAACTGGTCCGTCCAGTACCATGCATTTGTCAAATTTCCCGACACAATTCCGGCGAGCTGTGACTTTTTGACCAAAACTAGTTCGAAAACACGTCGCATCGTAACACCCATGGGTTTAATTAATTACATTTCTGTAGCAATTCTGTGTTGAGAAAAGATAATTTTATCTGTTTACATGCCAACAGATAAATTTATTTGTTTGCATATAATGCATAATTACACCAATAGATAAATTTATCTGTGCTTTTTTAAAATATGTATAAATAATACAGATAAATTTATCTGTTTGCATTATTTATGTTCATATGCCTAACAGCTAAATTTATCTATTTACATATTGAACAGATGAATATCAAATAGATAAATATATCTATTTGTTATGCATAACAGATAAATTTATCTGTTTGAAAAGTATTTTCGTGAGAAAATGCACAATTGAACTTTACACGTTAAAACTTATTTTTTTTTAAATTTGCTGAAAGTCCCAATGTACAATTATAATACTAAAAATATTCCAAAATTCGAGTTCTGAATCAAATCTCGTTTTTCCGCTCAAGAGTCACTCCAATGCACCCTGTATTTTTTTATTTCTCCCTATATATCTATTCTTTTGATTTAACTCTCTACTCGATAACGAAAATTGTAATGTGATATTTATAGAAAAATCCTAAAACGTTTAACCCTTGTATAATTATAAAGTCCTACAAGTATTAAATTTCTTATAAATTCACAATTCTAACTCAATTTAAATACATATAAATAAAATATTAATTATATGAATTTACAAAATATAAGAAACACACCCACACATTAGCCATCCACTCTAAGTCCTAGAAGCTCAATTGTACATTATTACATTATTTTTCAAAGTAGGAGTCAACAAGGTTATCACAGCAAACCATCAATACTCGACGACAAGAACAGACTCAGGGAGTGTTTGTTGTTGCTAATTAAAATTATGAGTTTAACAGAGATGTGATTATAATTTGAAGTAAAAGTTATAATTGTTTGTTAAAAACTTAAATTTATAGCTTAAAATAATATTAAAATTTGTGTTTATTAGTTTAAAATTAAAAACTACTAAGTAAAAAAGTTATACCACACTTATAAATTTTTTATTTTTTTTGCTAAATTATAAGTTAAAAGTTATAATTTAAACATAAACAAACATTCCATATATTGCCTTGATGAACTGAACAAAAGTCTTAACTTAACAAAAAAGAGAGGGAAGAAATAGTCACAGCTGGTTGAGAAGAAGTGTGAGAGCTATGTGGAGAGGAGAAAATGGGTGTACATCAAAGATTGTGTTTTTGAATTTTAGGCCTGTTTGGGTGTGATTAATAATAAGGTAGAATTAGAGTATGGATTGGTAATGAGGTGCGATTAGTAATAAGGTAGAATTAATTTTTTTGTGTTTGATTTGGGTAGAATTAGATACCGAACTATACAAACTCATGTTTGATTTGAGTGAGAGATTGAATAACGTGAAATATAATTATATTTATTCATTTTTAATATTACTCTGGTAGTAAAAAAATAATAAATATTGTTTGTATTTTTTATATTAACTACTAAGTTAATTTATTTTAAAATTAGTTTTAAATAAGTTAAAAAAATTAAATTTTATGTTATTTATTTTAACAGTTTTTATTTTATTATTAATTTTTAAAAATTTTAAAATTCACTCTTTAAAATAATTATAGAATTAAAAATTAAAAATAAAAAATAATAAACAAAAGAAACTGAAGGAGGGAGACTATGCTTCGCCTTCTTCCTTTTCGTTTTTTTTGTCTTTGGCAACAATGGCGAGGGTGGATGACAGTGGTGAAGGAGAGGGTGGAGAGAGACGGCGATGGCACATGCGAGGGTGGAGGGCGGCGGTGATTGCGATGGTGGAAGGCGACGCCAAAGGCAAGTGTGGACGGCGGCAACCTGGACGAGGGTGGACGGTGACAACGTAGGAAAGCATAGATGGATCCAAAAGGAGCGGATAGGGGCGGCCGTCTCTCCAAGATTTTGAAAAAATTCATTATTATAGTGGTATTAAATCAAAATATTTCATAATTATATAAATTCGCCCCTCTAAGATTTTTTTTAAAATTTAATACATGTTATCTTAAAAATTTATATGAACAATTCATCCCTCTTAAATTAAAATTTTGCGTTCGTTCCTGCAGAAATGGTGGAGGGTGATATTGGGCACGAAAGTGGAGGGCGGTGGTGAGGGTGAGAGTGATGGTGGAAGGCGGTGGCGAGGGTGAAGGTGAGGGCGAGGGTAGGGTTTGTTATGGTCGTCCACCATGAAACAGTAGGAACGGTATAATTAGAACTTTTGTGAACAATTGATGGTAAATTGGCAAAAAACCAAGTCAGAATTACTAGTAGCAGCTCTAGTCAATTTTTAAGTATCCACCCTAATCAGGAATTCCCAAGCCCTCTGGCTTGCAAATCCAGCCCAATTATCTCGTAACAAACACTGGGTTATTAAGCTAGTGTATTGTTAATACTCCTCCCTCTTTCAAATCTTTTATCAAATATGGTTTTAGAATTTTATTTCCAAATGTCTTTCATTTAGGGGTATAATCATAATAAATACTTTTTATTAAGCAATGTGTTCAAAGAAGAAAAAAAGTACATTTAGAGCTCGATCAAATTGAAGACTAAAAGTGTATCGAATTGGTATTAAAAAAATATATGAACCCATATTATTACAATTTTTATCTCATTCAAAATAACAATTTGAGTTTTTGTTTGACAATCAATTTTAAGTCATTTTTTTTTCATTTTATTTATAGCCCAAAAGGAGAAAAAACCTCGTTTATCAACCTCAAAGCTTTTAATCTTTTAGCTTTTTTTCTTTTTGGCCCTCATTGGCAACTAGCTAAAAATTTAGTTTTTTTACTTTTTTTATATTTTTAGTAAAAAAACTAAATTGAGTTTAAAGTAAATTATTTGATAATTTAATTTTTAAGTTAGTTTTTTTATTTTTTGTTTAAAATAGAGAATTTACCTTTCTATATGTTAATATTGATAATTATATTTAGTTAGCAACATAATTTTTAATTCTGAATATCGTACTGAATAATGTATCAATTTTTTTGTTAGTATAGTACAAGAAATGTTCAAAAAAAATCGAATGAACCAAAAATTTGGTCTCAACAGGTCATTTTCTATAACGATTCAATTCCGATTAGCATTTATCAAAAACCGCTACAAACGGTTTGATTCCCGATTTAAAAAAAAAAATCAAATTTAACCTAACGGAACCGATAAAATAAAATAAAAAAACAAAAAAATAAAATATTAAAGAAACATCTAACAGTGTTGGGGGGTTTGTTTTATTGTTTGGCAAATAGCAATTAGTTACTGCCTCGGCTGCACTCACAAATCCTAAACAGCTAAACTTAGCGTTTGGACTAACCTTTTTTTTATAGTAATTTTTAAATTTTTAAATTTTTTTATAAAAAATAAATATCAAATTATATAAAAAAAATTAAAAAAAATCTAATTAATCAAACCAAATAATTTTTTTTAAATTTTTTAAACTAAAAAATCACAAAAATAAACTAACCCAACAGGCTCAATGCTCTCCTAATCTCCTTCTCCTTCTCCATCAGTCCATTTCCAGACTCGGTTAGCGCTGTGATCGCCGTCCATAAGCTTCTCAGTTCTCATCTTTTCTCTCAGTTTACCGTCGCACTGTCCCTTGCCGTCGCTCCCCGATGCGACGTCCCTCGCCGTCGTACACCCCTCTCTCTCCGGCTTTCGTGTCTCGCATAAGGTACTCTCTCTCTCTCTCTCTCTATATATATATGTATATCTATAGGCATTCGTGTATGGTATTCTGGAGCAATAACAGCTCGATTTCCGAATACTATTTGCACTTCAAACTTTTTGGTAGCAACTCGCTTCTGTTTATGGATGTGTTGTGTTTGATTTCAATTTCTTGTGCATGTTTGCTGCTCTAGCAAGAATTCGAATCAATTGTTTCATCTTCAAGTCAACATGCCATTGGAGTTGACCATGGAAACCATGGTTTTATTGAGCAACCGGTTTCTCTTAAATCAAAGTTTCTAAAACACTTGCAAGAGGTAGAAAGTAATGGAGGCAACTCAGAAGTAGATAAATATTTAGAAGAAATTTGTGAAAAAGATGTTGCAAACGAAAATTTTAATATTTTGAATCGGTGGAAAGCAAATTCTTCTAGTTATAAGGTTTTTTCTCAAGTTGCAGGTGATCTCCTAGCCATTCTCGTATATCGCTTCCGAATCTGCTTTTAGTACGAGTGATCATGCCATAGACTAATTTTGCAGTACTCTTTCGCCTAAACTTGTGAAATATTTGATTTATTTGCAAGACTGGTTTCATCCCTCGCCATTTTTACTTAAGTTGAAAGAAAATATTACAGACATTAAAGATATCGAATCAGGTAATATTCATATTATCATAAATTTGGGTTAAGGATATAACTTGTTTTCTTAATTTAACATTGGAATATATATATATTTTTTATAGATCTTACTACTAGTTTGCATGAAATATCAGATTAAGATTGATTTTGAATGGCGAAGTTTTGACCATGAGTATTATGTTCTAAACTTTATTTTTGACTTGTCATTTCATACTATTTACTTGAAGTGGACTGGTTTTGTCATTTCATACCATTTATTTTGGCATAGACAAGTTTTGACATCCCAAGACTATTTACTTCCAGATGCATCACTCTCAATCACAAATTTCCTTGGTAAGTTCTGGTAAGGATTAACACACGTATTCTAGTGGTTATTCTTTTCACTTCCTCAAAAGCTGCCTAAATGCACACTTTGTATTTTTTTACATATAGTTGTTGAGCTTCCGACACTTCAAAGGCCTTTTGTAAAAAAAAAATAAGAAAATGAGCTAAGACTGGCGTTATAAAACAACACTTTATTTTTGATTTATCATTTCATACTATTTGCTTGAAGTAGTAGACATGTAATACTAATGGATTACATAGTTAAACCAATATCATTTTAATTTACTTTTTGTGAATTGTATGCAGGTAATGGATGATTGAATTACATGTGGTTTCATTGGTTAGGACCTATTGGAAAGGAGGCAAGTTTTTTCTTAATTTGTTATGTTTATGGATTAGTGTGGTGTTAGTCTATTATAAAGACTTAGATGGTTGCAAACATTGTTGTTGTTGTTGTTTTTTTGTTTTTGTTTTTCTGGGATAGATGAACAATATATTGTGTAATTGTGATGGTTTCATGTTGTTTTGGAATTTATTTACAGGTTAATGGTGCACATGGTAGGATTATTGTTATTGTATTTGGCTATTTTAAATTACATTTTCCTTTTGTAAAATTTCAATTAAGGTAATTCGGATAAAATCGTAACCGAACTATAACCGATTTGTAAAAACGAATCGATTTTGATCTAGTTCCATTACTTAAATCGTTCGGACACGGTTTCAAAAAACCTAAAATCGTTACTAACGGTTTAGTTCTAAAATTTTTAAAGAACAGATCGAATCCGGACCATGTACACCTCTATGTAGTACGTATCGGTATCGGTATCGGTGAAATACCGACTACTATTTCAGATTTATCGCCATAAAATATTATATGTATATTTTTTGAAAATATTATTCAATAATAAATAATTTAGTATAACATAATTATTTATTTAAAATGATATTTAATTAATTAGTCTAATTTAAATTTTAATCTCATTATTTATAATTAGATAACTAATTTAAAAGCGATAACACAATTTAGAGTTAATTATTAGGGAGTCATATTTTTACAAATTGTATTGAGTTAAGTCCCAGTTACAAGTTGACTATTTCACAAGGTTCTATTTTTAAATTTTTTAATAAATTTAAACAATGATGCCCCTATTTAAAATTTTACTAACAAATAATGAAAACAATCGAGTACTAACAAATAATAGAAACCTGAGAATATTAAAATATGTGAACATTTACATATTTAAAAACTGAAAATATTATCATGACAGATTTTCAAAATATTACTATTTTCTAAATATTATTTTTATGATTAAAATATGTAAACATTCACATTTTTATGATTTTTATGATTTTCTAAATATTGTTTTTACCATGATAGATTTTCTAAATATTATTTTCAAAACATTGCCATTTTCAAAACATTACTATTAAAATATGTGAACATTCACATTTTTATGATTATTGTTTTTATTTTCAGAAAAGATAATATTAAAATTATATTATCCATCTTACATGAAATCTACATTACTAAAATATGCAATTTTTTAAATTCCTGCATTATTAAATATAAAAATCCCCCTATATAATAACATAATGGAACATTAATCATTATTTCAAAATAATAACAATACCATAATAGAACATTTCATTTTTAAAAAGTTTAAATACTACTATAATAAAATAAATCATTTCATTTTGAAAAATACTAACAATGATAAAAATTGAAATATTACCGTAAAGAAACAAATTATTTCATAATGAAACAAATCATTTCATTTTGGTAATGATACATTCATATTAGAAATGGTAACTTAGTTGTAGGGCAAGTATTAAGAGTCATTATGCTCTGTTTGGTTAGCGTGGATGAATATCAAATAAAAAATAGAACAATGAGACATTTGCATAAGAATAAGACGTCTTGAGTTAAAAAATTTGTATTAGGACTCAACTACAATAAGACGTTTTGAGTTAAAAATTTTGTATTAGGACTTTGACTACAAGTAACTCGTAAAAAAAAGGAATTGGAGCTCAATCACCCTAAAATTTAATATGTAAGTTTTTTTAATAATAATTTAACACTGACTAGTTTTATAACTCTTAATTTATACTATATTTAATGTTTGAATTGAATTATAAAAATAAAAAAAACAAAAATAGAAGCAAAAAAATAAGTAAAAATTAATTTGTTTTGTACAAATAATTATGGACCGATACTTATCTGGTATTACCCGGCATATGTCGATATAATCCAATATTGACCGGTACGGCTAATATTGACTGGTAAGAAACTAAATAATTAGCTTACCAATATTTTTCTATACCGGTACGGGATGGTACGGTATAGTATTGACAACTATGGTTAGTAATTATAGTAAATAAGTTATGAATAATAAATATTATTATATTTTAAAAGTGGTGGAGTTTGAATAGAATATTAAGAGAGTTTGTGTTTTGATTTAAATTTTTAACTTTTTATCTTTTTTATTAAACGAGTAACCTTGACTTTTTGGCGTTTTAACCAAAAAAACAAAAAAACAGAGGTTACTAATCAAGGGCAAATATTTTTTTTAATTTTTTAAAAATATCATAATTTTTATTATATATATCAATTTTTAAAATAAAAATTATATGTTTAAAATCTATTAAATAAGATCTATATTGAATATAAATTTATTTAAAAATAAAATTTTAAAAATTATAATAATTTTAAGTTAAATTTTTTATCTTTTAACTTAAAATCATTTAAGCTAAACTTTTTAATTTATTACATTTTGACTTAAAATAATCCCTATAATTTATTAAATAAATTGTTTACTTATTTATCATAAAATATCATTTTAAACAAATAAGTTGTTTAAAGCCAGGATGTCAAACTAAGCCTCAGCTCTTAAAATTTGGGACGTTCGATGGAAGGTTAAAAAAAAAAATTTAATACTCAAGATTTATTAATAAAATTTTTAACGTACAAGATTTAATTATTTAAGGCACAAATAAATTTAACATAAATAGATAAATTTATATGTAATGTATAAAGATAAATTTATCTGTTATCTTATTTTATATAAAATAAATAAATTTATCTGTATTCTTTATACATATAAATTTATCGATATATAAAAAATATTGTGTTTTTTCAAAATACATATAAAACATATAAATAAATTTATTTATGTATTTATTTATACAAAATAAATAAATTTATCAATATATTTTATATATAATTTAAAAATATATAAATAAATTTATCTATTATAGAAGTGAATCTTTTGTGCGTTAAATGAACCTCATTTTCCGTTAAAATTTTTATGAGACAAACGAAACGGAGGAGGTCATTTGAGTCATTTCATTTGATATTTTGGACTTAGTAGTTGCCAATGGAAGTCTTTGACACTAGGGTTTTTCATTCGGGGCGCCCTCGCTCTGCTGCTCTCCAAATTTTTGGGGGAAGTGAAAACCATTCAAAACCTCCCAAATTCAAAATCCTCCTCGAGCTTTCTAGGCCTCTGCCGCCAGATACAGGTACCTATCTCTCTCTCTAGATACCAAATAATTTGCATTTATGTATCTTGTAGATAGGAATTGGTGCGTCTTTATATGTATGTGTGTTTGATCGTGTGTATATTTGTGTTTGCGCATGATTCTGTGCTTTTCTTGGTCATCTTCGATTGTTTATCTGTTAATTTGCTTTCATCGTAGAAGAAAATGAGCACCACAGTTCGCAGAACTTCAAAATCTGGAGGTCAATCGCTGTTCTTCCATGATTTAGCGTCCCCTGTCTCTACACGCAGAGGAGGGAGCAAGTTCACAACCCCTGGTCAGGCAGCAGCCGTTTCAGCTCTCTGGCGCGAGAACTTCGCCAACTCCGATCTTCCGCCGCCGCCGGTTTTCACCCTCGAAGACCGCTCGAACCTCTCCCCGGAATCTGGAATTCCAGACTATCCAGTGTCGCCGGAGATCAAATCGGACCCAAAAACTCCTGTCCAGGGTTTGAGCAGGGAATTCTACACTCCGAAAAGCAAGGCCGAGGCAAGAAATTTGTATTCTGTATTGGGTGGGCAGCAGCAGCAGAATCAGCAGAGCGCTGTGGCGAGTACGAGTTGGTGGTCGCCTGGGAAGAGTGGTGGAAGTGGCGAGCATGATGAGAAAGGCAAGGGTTCGCCGGTTGAGGGGGTGGTTCATCCGGGTGCCTTAATTACGCTTCCACCTCCAAGGGAGGTCGTGAGACCGGATATGCAGGCTAATTCCTTGCCTCTTGGAAGCCTTGATGAGGAAGAATGGGTGACTGTTTATGGGTATGGTTTAAACTTCCCTTTTGCATGTAATTTCAAATATGATTTTGGTTTATGAGTATTGTCCATGTTGTTTCTGATGAGATGCTTTGTTTTGCCTT
>JAOTRH010144468.1:0-11685 GCA_034768845.1 Heliamphora exappendiculata | reverse complement strand
CTTTAATAAGATATGGAAGCCGTTCTAAAATCTCCCTCAAGTACAAGGGTTTAAATGAAGATTAAACCGTTTGAACAATAAAAACCATGATACAACAAACCCATGGTTCTCTCGAAAGCCATAAATCATGCGTACATCCATATGTAATATAATGCTTTACAACATGTATAACCAATATGAAACATATACAAAGGTACAAACTACCTAACAAAGACAAAACATCAGTCTTGTCATTAACTACCTCCGGGCACGTCAAGATCAACCTCCAGGACCACGTTCACCTAAAAAAAGTCTTAACAAATTCCACTACATGAGCCGAATCCTAATAAAAAAAGACTATGAAGCAGTAAAGTAGGATATGCAATCACATAGCATAAAGTTGACTCCACCACGTGAGCCTTAAAACGGTTTTACTTCATAAAATCCTAAGTTTTCCCATTAGACTCCCATAAGCCTCAAAATGGTTTTCCATCCTCAAAACCAAGCATTTCAATAATGTAAATAACGTTACTTTCCCTTGGAACACATAACCGAGAAAACACGCACACGCACGCACATACGCACGTCATCATCACATCTATGTGGCCTTACCAACTCGTGGATGAAACATAGGCACCGATGCCGAACGGGGATATAGACCCCGTCACATTACTATCACCCGGCCATCACGAGGCCCGTGAAGTAACTGAATGCCCTATACTTTTGACTCGACCTGCGTCCTTTCCCGATCCATTAGCTGGCGGGCAGAGAAACCCATTTTGTGTAATTTTTCGATCTTTCATCAAGGAGCAGCTCGTACCCAAATTAACTCGATCCGTAGATCTCAACACGATCCTTTTTTATTGCCACATCAAAATTGAAATACACACACGTGAGTCCAACCCAACAAGGTTTCTCTCACCAAGCCTATAACATCGCGAGTCCAACCCCAAAGGTTCCTCTTACCAAATTGATAACACCTCACAACATATAATAAACCAAGATAAGCGCAAAAATATGCTTTTTACCCGAAAAACATGATTTAAAACATACTACATGACATGTAAGAATTTTCAACCGGTAGAAAAGTGTAAAATTGCACGTAGCACCCTTTAAAGACAA
Source organism: Heliamphora exappendiculata (assembly GCA_034768845.1). Lineage (NCBI taxonomy): Eukaryota > Viridiplantae > Streptophyta > Magnoliopsida > Ericales > Sarraceniaceae > Heliamphora > Heliamphora exappendiculata. The sequence goes on along the minus strand of JAOTRH010144468.1, from coordinate 10,584 downwards.
CATAGTCTAAGATCCTACCTCGGTAAATCAAAAGCTTGACGTCTCGAAAATTGAACCTTGACAAAACAGGATTCTGTTCGGATAAACGCAAAGCGCCCGACAACAACTTCAAGGATTCGCCGTTAGATCACTGAAATTCGAGCCCTGGGCCCATCAAAATCTAGAGAGAAGGCAGATAAAATCGAAACATAGCTTAGAAGTTATCTTTTTCCAAAATATCTCTAGGCCTTGATATTTATAAACATAGCAAAATAAGGGGGTTCAGTCGACTAGATGCCTAATCTAGTTGACTTGATAAGGCTACTGAAAACACCAAAAATAAGCCTTGCCGACATAATTCAGTTGACTGAATCCCAGTTCAGTCAACTAGATCCACCTCCCAGTCGATTGGGGACACCCGTCCAATCGACTGGACCACTGGGAAACGCCGAAACAGTTTTCTTTCTTTTTAAAAACTTAAACCAACCTCATGCATTAACTCCAACACCGTTAACACTTAAATTATTCCAAAAATAAAATAGGTCAGGGTCTCACAGCGGTCGCCACGATCCAACATGGCGGTCACCTGGTCAAAGGACTGATGTCACTGTACGGCACCCTTTAAAGTTGGCGGTCGCCTACTCCAAGGTGGCGGCCGCAATATTTATTGTATTTTTTGCTGCTTTTTTTTATCTCCAGTCTTTCTATGCTTTATAAATACATCTATGGAGGCCCCATTTTTTGTTGTTTCGACCCAGATGACTAATTCCCTTTCTTCATGGATTGAGGCATCCCACATTGAGCGTTTAAACTTTTCCCATTTTTGGTATTAACTCCTTATTTCCTCTCATAGCCATAGAGATTAACGGATCTTTGTTGAAAGCAGCTACTCAACTATGGGATCCTCAATCCCATGTCTTCCGGTTCGGCCTTGAAGAGCTATGCCCCATTGTGGAGGAGTTTGCTGCTATTTTAGATTTGGTTCCACCAAGCTCCGTTGCGGTTCTCACTTTTTTTTCTTTTGTCCTGTCCACAGGTGATACGGCTCTATGTCTTGTCTAGGATAGAGGCCTCCCTCTTGACACAGAATGACTATCTTGACATACCTTAGATTTTTGACAGATTTCGTCCTATCGATGACCTTAGTGACCTTAATTTTCAGCTGCGGTGATGTTATGCTCTTTGTTTCTATCTTCTTGCTTGGTATCTTATTGTTCCCTCTGATGGGCGAGTTAGTTGCACACTGGTTGACATTGCTGGTCAAATGTGGATAGGGAAGGACTTTATACCCCTTGTCTTAGTTGAGACACTGCTAGGCCTATATGATGTTCATCGTGGTGAGACCACTACTTTTGCTGGCAGCCCTTTACTTCTTCAAGTAAGCTCAAAACCTTTCTCTTTATCAGACTTTTGTCATACTATAAGACTTCTTCTCTTACTGATCTAACTTTTGCTGCAGATTTGGCTTATGGAGAAGGTAAATCTTGTGCAAAAACAACCTACTGATAGGCACTGCTGTAGCTTTTCATTATCGCCCTTACTACCAGATACGCAGCACCGAGGCAGCCTGGCGATAGTACCTTTCTTCCCTGACTGGCTCAGATATGACCTGGCAGTGCCCTTAGTGGCGGATTCCTGCCATGACTCTGACTACTATGGATTACTCTGGTGTTTTCCTGATTGGTCTGCGTCAGACTACTTTCTATTACCCATATCGGATCATGCGACAGTTCGATCATAATCAGGTCATCCCTCGCAACATCTGAGGTTATTTATTTTCATCTATATTGTGGGTCCCATTTCTAGCATTGTATCAAGATGCCTGGCCTTCTCGTTCACGGATGGAGATGCAGGAACTGCAGTGTTTCGAGCTTCCTGATGAGTACAAGACATGGCTGATGTAAGATAGGGAGAAGAAAGATAGAGAAGAGGGAAAACATGCAATAAAGAGGAGAAAGACTTGAGGACTTCTACTTTGTTTTGAAAATTTCACAACTTTCCTTTTTATTTTATTTATGGAGTTTGGGACTTGCGTGCCGTTCTTTTTATTTTCAAAACTTTGTAACTCCACTTAAAGTAATGAAAACTCCCGATTTAGGTTTAAAATGGTTCAAATTTATGTAAAGTTTTATTTTTTTTTCAATTAAATGAATTTATTATCAAAATCCAAAAATAAATTTGTATTGGTCATACTCAGATTCAAATATGGTTTAAAATAAAGAATGTGGCTGGACTTCTTAAAAAAAGCTGCCTACGTATCCCAAAAATATGAAATCATGCTATAACGTAGTTCGGGCTTGGTTTACTCTCGGATATTGACGCTCTCTTTTTCTGATGCCCTAACTTTTGCCAAGGCCACCCTTTTGGGATTTTCGGCCTTATGGGCTGCTCTAACTTTTGCGTGAGTTGGCTTTTTAGTTTTCAACTTAGTGAGTCATTATTTTCTCTTTATTTTTACCTCAAAGATAGTACTTTTTGAGTTGGTCGAGGTTAACTAGAGTGGAGAACACATTGCCATCCAAATCCATAATGATAACTGCACCTCCAGTCATGATGGTCTCGATGAGAAATGGTCCGAACCAGTTTGGCTTGAACTTGCCTCTCAGGTCGAAGATAGGAGCTCTAATTTTCTTAAGAACTAGATCTCCCTCTTTGAGATCCCAAGTCTTGACCTTTTTATTGAATGCTCGAGCTATTCTCCTTTGGTATCCTTGCACATGAAACAGAGTTTGCAATCTTCGTTCATCAAACAAAAGCAACTCTTCCATTCGGTTCCTCCGCCATTCTGTTTCTAAAATGCTGGCCTCGGCCACCACTCTTAGCGAAGGGATTTCTACCTCAATGGGAAGCACAACTTTCATCCTGTACACCAAAGAGTTTAGCGTAGCTCTTGTTAATGTTCTGATCGACGTCCTGTATCTCCAAATTGCAAATGGTAGGTGCTCTGGCCAATCCTTATGCGAGTTGATCATCTTTTGCAGAATTTTCTTGATGTTTTAGTTTGCTACCTCAACTGGTCCATTGGTCTGCGACTGATACAGTGAGGACTTGTGAGTCACTATGTGATATTTCTCGAAAAGATCCAAGACCTCTCCTTAAAAATGTGAGCCATTATCCGAGATAACCTCATGGGGGACCCCATACCGACAAATGATGTTTTGCTTGATGAATTTAGCGACATAAGAGGCTTTTAATATTGAGTAGGAGGCTGCTTCCACCAATTTGGTAAAGTAGTTAATGACCACTAAAATGAACTCATGCCCATTTAACGCCTTCAGTGTTACCTTGCTGATTACATCAATATCCCATACTGAGAATGGCCATGGCGATGCCAGGTTATATAGTTGTGATGGGGGAACATGCATAAGGTTTGTATGAATTTAACACTTATGACATCTCTGAACGAACTGTATATAGTATGTTTCCATTGTCATCCAAAAGTATTCTTGTCGTAGGATCTTCTTAGCTAACATATTACCACTCATGTGTGGCCCACAGACTCCTGCGTGTATCTCTTTCATCAACTCTTGGCCTTCTTCAGTGTTGACGCATAACTTATTGACTCCAGAATACCCTCGTTTATGTAGTCTTCCACCGCAAATGATGAACTGTGTAGATAGTCTTCGTATCGCCCTTTTGTCCTTTTTGTTGGCAAACTTGGGATATTCTCCTTTCTCCACGAAGTTTTGAATGCCAGAATACCATGGAAGTTCGTCGATGCTATCCTCGATTGCGGCTGTCACCTTATATGTTGACTTTTTTTTGTTCAATTATCAAAAGCCTCATTCGGACTTCGAGTGGTATGTCAATCATGGATGCAAAGGTGGCCAGTGCGTCGACGAACTTGTTTTGCAGTCTTGGCACATGGGTAAAGATTAATGATTCAAAGCACGGTATCAGCTTCTCTAGCTCTTGATGGTAGAGAATCAATGTCACGTCCCTGACCTTCCATTCTCCTCTTGCTTGTGAAACCATCAGTACTAAATCTCTGATGACTTTCATCTTTCTTGCTCCTAATTCTAAGGCTGCCTCCAATCCAACCAAACATGATTTATACTCAGCCTGATTGTTGGTCACTTCAAAATTGAGCTTTAGAGACAACGGAACGTGTGATTCGTTAGGAGTGACAAGAAGGACTCCTATTTCACGGCTATATTGGTTGGATACACCATCAAAATATAGAGTTCATTTGTCATCCCCGACTTTCATCAGCTATTTGTCAGGAAATTAGAACTCTGTGTCCTCACCCCTTTAATCGGTTGGTCGGCCAGGAATTCTGCCACTGCTCTACCCTTGACTGACTTTTAGGTGACATATCTGAGATCGAATTCTGATAACAAAAGTAGCCAGCGGGCTAGCCTTCCTGTCAATGCTGGCTTTTCAAATAGGTATTTCAATGGGTCCATCTGGGAGATGATATTCACTATGAAAGATAGCATATAATGCCTTAATTTTCGAGAAGCCCAAACCAAGGCCTAGTACGTCTTTTCTAGTGGTGTGTATCGTATTTCTGGCCCTGTCATCTTCTTGCTTAAGTAATAGACTGTCTTTTTAATTTCGGTTTCACCTTCTTGTGCCAGTATACATCCTTTAGCTGAATCAGTCATTGACAAGTAGAGGATCAGTGGCTTATTAGGCTCGGGAGGAGCTAAAACATGTAGATTTTGCAGATACTGTCGTACAACATCAAAGGCATCTTGGCATTTTTTATCCCACTCAAACTCGACTCCTTTCTTTAGTAAATGGAAGAGTGGCTTGTAGGTAGTCGTCAGTTTTGCGATGAATCGACGGATAAATTATATTTTTCCCAAGAAGCCCCTGACTTCTTGCTTAGTCTTCGAAGGAGGCATTTCTAAAATTGCTTTGATCTGTGATCAACTTCAATACCTCGTTGAGTGATCATAAATTCGAGCATCTATTCGGCGGTAACTCTGAAGGCATACTTTTGTCGGTTGAGTTGCATCTTGTATTTTTGAATCCTTTCAAAGAATTTTTGCAATGCTACAATGTGGCCATCCCAGTTCTTGGACTTGACTATCATGTCATCCATGTATACCTCGGCCTCCTTATGTATCATGTCATGCAGTAAAGTAGTGGAAGCCCTCTAATAGATTGCCCCTGCATTCTTTAAACCAAATGGCATCACACGATAACAATAGGTGCCCTAGGGCATGGTGAACATTGTCTTTTCTATGTCCTCAGGATCCATCAGAATCTAGTTGTACCTAGAGATTCCATCCATGAATGATAACAAGGCATGTCCTGCTATACTGTCTACCATGATGTCAATGTGTGGCAGTGGAAAATCATCTTTCGGGCTAGCATTGTTGAGATCTCAAAAATTCACGCTGACTCGGTCATGTCGATCTTTCTTAAGCATTGGGACAATATTAGCCACCCACTTTGGATGCTCGGTTACCATCAGAAATTTAGCATTAATCTGTTTGGAAACTTCTTCTTTAATCTTTAGAGCCCATTCTAGCCGGATTCGTCTTAATTTTTGTTTGATCGATTTGACATCGGGGTATAAGAGGATATGGTGTTGGACAATATCAGGATCAATTCTGGGTATGTTCTCGTAAGACCATGCAAATACATATTTAAATTCTTTCAATAAAGTTATTAATTGTTCTCGTTCAACTAAGGATAGAGAAGAACCAATTTGCACATTTACTGGGTTAGTTCTGTTACCCAGATTTATTGACAAATTTTCTTCAATTATTGGTTGGGCACGCATTTCTTCTTCTCTTTTTATTTAAAGTTTTTTTTCTTTGGAGATATCCCGTCAAATTCAAAATCGTCGAAAAGCGTATGAAATAAATCAAAAAAAGTAAAGTAATCAAAAATTTCATTCATTTCATTGAAGAAAGATGGAATTACTAACTCAAAAGCATAAACAGGGGGAGGTGCACAAACAGACGTGCCCCCAACCGTTGACTTTGACTCAAACTTGGACTTAGGATAGGCAACGTGCACATCACAAGACTCTGAGGTCCAATTCTTCACTTCCTTTGTAGCCGCATCGATGATGAGCTTAGTGCAGTCGGTTGGTGCGCTGAAGCCCATCATGAAATAGTCTGGGTCAGTTACATGCAGTTGTGCCATCTTTTCATTGAACAACACACCCATGTCGATTCCATCAAGCTTATCCGCCCAATCTTCCTCTTGGATCTTCTTTTCTTCTTCTTCCCCTTTCACTGTTTCATCCTCTTCCACGTCGGATAGTTGATGGCCGAAGAAGATCTCTAGTCCTGGCAACTTCTAGTAGGTTTCTTCGTCGATCCATGGCTCTAGGAAGCCACAATACGGGAAGTCTTCTCCTTCTTTAACAAAATACCCATTAAGTATTCCCGAATTGTTGACCTTATGTCCCCCTTTTAGATCCTTCCAAATCTTCCTCCATCAGTTTGTATCCAAGATCGAAATGGCGAGAAGTCGGTAATACTTGGACAGGTTCAAGAATTCCTTACTGCTTACGCCCTAGCCTTATGCCCAGAAGTAGGACATTTCCCTCATCATCGTAATTTCTCTTGCGTTGATGTACATCTCTTCTTCATTCAATAGCATTTGCACAACCTGCGCTTCATCAAATCGGAAGCCACTTACCGACACATCCCCTTCGCCATGCTGAACCTCTAAGAGAGTCGAGCGTTCTCCGCTTGGGGGTTGAATACTGTCTTCCCCATGGATAGTCAAAACTACCTCATTCTTTATCAATTTTATCTTTTGGTGAATAGTTGATGGCACTTCCTAGACGTTCGGGTCATGTAGCCATGGCCTGCCTAACAACATGTAGAAAGAGGTCAGTACATCTAGTACATGGAACTGAACTGATGTCTCCAAAGGCCCTATTGATAATGCGAATGATACCAAGCCCAGAACATCTCTCCTTGTGTTGTCGTAGGCCCGAACCCCTTGATTACTAGGTATGAAATGTTTCGATTTTAGTCCCAAGAAAACTGCTATTCTAAGCAGACAAACATTTAACATGGACCCATTATCAATAAGAGTCACCATGACCCACTTTTCTAAGCATTGAACGGTTATGTGCAGGGGTTTCTTATGATTCTTTCCTTCTGTTGGTAGATCCTTATCAAAAAATGAGATAACTTTTGGCTCTATAGCTGGCATAATGAGTCCAACAAGCTACTCTGGGATCGCGTATATTGAAACACTAGCTTTGTTTAGAACCTTCAGCACGGCTTGTCTATGTTTGCGCGAGGCCATTAATAAGCCCCAAATGCTAACATTGGCCTATGTCTTTTTAAGCTGCTTCAGCACAGCGTCATCCTCTTCTTCTTGTTCTTTCTCTTTCCCCTTCCCACTTGACTGTCCTTTCTCTAACTGAGTCAGCTTGAAATGCTATCCACTCCTAGTTAAATGTTCCACACCATCCACGGGATCCCACAGCCCCACTATTGTACTTTCAATCTGTCTTACTTCGTCTATGCACAGAAGGCTTTCAAATACCCATAGATCATCTAACCCGCCGACCACTACTCTTCCTCTTCTTTCCTCATCATTCTCAATAGCCCACGTATTATCAACCTCTTCCTAGATGTCTTCTCTAGTGTACTCCACGTGTTGTTCCCGAGTAGCCCAAAAGTCGGTCCACTCAGCCCCATTTGATTTCAGCACAACCCTTACCAGCTAATAGATTGCATTTTATCGACATATATCTCCTCCTCAAAAAGTTTGGGAAGAGTAATGCCATCAAGCACGTGGCCGAATTGATAGGGCCGGGCTGGATAGTCCAATGGCTAGTCGTCTTCCTCATTACGTTCCTCCTCTTCATGTTGGTAGGCTTGGATTACCGTCCGATACCATTCCCAGGTATTATCATTTCATTTCTCCATCCTATCCCGGCCGTTTCTAGTCATAATAAATGAGCATGCTGTCTGATCCTCAGTTGCTGAAACATGAGGGCGCAGTAGATATGCTGAATAGATATATCGACTCAAATCTTCTGATTGTCCCAAAGACATGTAATTTACCCCAGCCTGCTTAGCATGGTTTAGTAGGGGATTAGTTGTGGCATTTGACTTTGGAGTGGCAGACGGCGAAGGGAGCACTTTATTATCGATAAGATTCTGGTTCTCATAATGCAGCCTCATACACTTATCAGTCAAATGCCCGTGACCCTGGTAGTAGGCGCAGTACTAAGAAGCATTATACTGCAGCGGTAGGGGATTAGGTACGGGCATGGTATCCAATGGCTTGATAAGCCCTTTCTCGACAAGTTGATTCAGGGCTGTGGAAAATGAAATGTTGAGGGGGGTGAAGACCCTCCATGGCCTTTGTTACTGCTGGCCATCATTTGACTACTGGGTATTGTTGGATTGTTGAGCAGAGGATGAAAGGTTCAAAAGATTTGTCTCGTTTAGGCGAGATACGAGGTTGGTGGCAGCAGATTGGTTTTGGTTGGTTGCGAGGAATGTCCTTCTTGGTTTTTAGCTAGGCTCGACTTTTTTGATATCCCTAGATTGTATGGCGTCTTTAATCTGTACCCCCGCATCAAACAACTGTTCAAAGGTAGAAAGTGGCTACATGATAAGGTACCGCTTTAGTGAGGACTACAGATTCTTAACCACGATTCTCACTTGCTCTTTCTGAGAGGGTCGATTTTTCATCTTGGAGGCTTTGCCCTCTACCTAGTCAGGAAATCAATAAATGATTCTCGATTTTCCTGGCGGGTCGTTTCTAGCTCTCGGGTGGTTGCATCCAGTTGGACATTATAGCTATACTGAATAATGAACGCAATGGCTATATCTTCCCAAGTCTTGGTCTTAGCCATCTCCAAAGAGAGGAACCACCTTTGTGCGGCCCTAGAAAGTGATCAGTGAAACAATTGAGCCTTGAGCTAATCGTCAATCCCCATGGGGGACAGAGTTCCGACATATATTCTCAGATGAATTTGGGGATCTCTGGTGCCATCAAACTTCTCCATCTCTGGTATTTTAAACATTTTGAGCAATTTGGCATCTAGGAATAAACATAAACTGCCTACGTCCAGCATGTACTCTTCTACCTTCGGCATTTCTCTACACTTTCTCCATTCGATCGATCTTCTCCACCAGAGCAGATTCCCTAGACTAAGTAGTAATTTCTTCCTCCACTGCCATCGGGCGGGGGGCTCGAGGTGGCACAACAATTTACGATGCTTTCTGTCCATGGTTATCGTCCCAGAAGTCTTCACCATTCTCGTTTGTATCTTCTGGTTGTCCATTCATGCCAGGCAGACGGGCCTGAATTACCCGAATTTGTGCCTGACATTGGTTTTGAGCTTAGGTTTGCTACTCTACAACTCTCTGTATCTTAGTTATAGATCTCATCAGAGTTGTCAAGTTAACCTCATTGTCTGCCATTTTTGACGACTCAATTGGCTGTTCAGATATTCTATAGAGTTTGTCTGACCCTGATTTTGCCTAGATATGTGTCGACTGTAATATTCCTGGCTCAATGACTTATACCTAAAAAAACCTGGATCTCAAAAGCATAATAACCCATATCAAACACTTTTTGGATAAAATTCTGGCGATAGATAGCAAACATCCCAGATATTCGAAATAGCAAATCATAAGCACATAATTACGAAACCTGAAATAATGCCCCCTACCAGGCTCATGCTGGTAGCATAACAACAGGATGACCCAAAAACTAAAATGATGGCTAAGAAGGAAATCAACTAAATTCTAGAGGGAAGAATCATCTAAATGGAGAAACAGGCGGCATTCTAGCAAGAAAACCAATCTAACCCTCAAGAGACATGTTCGATCTAGGATTCTAACGGGCAGCACTCCGGTAAGAAAGCGAGACTAGCTCACATAGTATAACAAAGGTTCGAAGGAAGCGAGCCTAACATAACAACGGGAAGAAACCAACAAACTGGGAAGAACCCGACAGAGAGAGAAAGTACCCTAGAGGCTTCAAACAAAGTACGGGCATGACCCCGAAAACAAAGCTATGGCGTAAAAATTGAACAAGGTGAAGAACAAATCTCAGGTAAGAACCCGAAGGCAAAAAGCTAACCTAATGAAAGGATAATAAGAAACTCGGGCCGAACTCGAAAAAGGAACTAGCTTAAGCCCAAACAAACAATCCTAGCAATATGCAAACAAAACAAAATTAAGAAAATACATAATCCTACGATAGTTAGCAGCACCTAATTGGGGGGTTCTAAGCTACTATATGTAAAAGGCTAATTTTGGTTAATCGAACAGGGTACCTTCTAAATAGAGGCGGGTATATATATCTCCCATGCCTAGAGTGGTGCAAGACATGGTCAAACAGTACGCCCAAACTCTTTTACTGCACATATGATAGCGTACAGTCAGTAAGGGTTGCCCTTTTTTTCATTAATCCCCGAAATAGATGAACATTCAGGGCATCAGGTCGACCAAGCAGGGGGGTTTGAAGAACAATGCACATGCATGCGAGAATGCAAATGAGAAATACATATTAAGAACCAATAATGTTAGATCTAGACAACCCAAGAGGGGGGTGAATTGGGTCTTTAAAAATAAATAGAAATTTAAAAACCTTTTTCAAAAACCTTTTAATATAACAATAAGGCAAGATATGTAATTATATAAGCAATGCAAATAT
>JAOTRH010144447.1:0-13623 GCA_034768845.1 Heliamphora exappendiculata | reverse complement strand
TAAAACGGCTCCACGATCTTCGGAACACCTCCAAGGATCGGCTACGAACGTTCTTCGTCTGTCTTTCTCTCTCTTGCGGCTTGCTCCGTAACCGAGAATTGTATCTCCACTTTCTCACCTTCTGTCTCTCGGTGTATCTGTATTGGAGATTTCTGTCTTGTGTCTTCTGTGTATTGTGTATCTTTCTCAGAGGGAGATAACCCATTTATAGCCACAGAGGAAGGAGAAGAGTCACAGAGAAGTAAATAGCCACAAGAATTCAATTGCCACTTATGGCAATTGAATTCCAGGCTGTGTCTCTTCTTCTTCTCCTAAGAGAACACCTACAGAGCACTGGCTCTGTCTCTGCCTCTTCTGTGAGCCTGCCCCTTCCTCTTCCTCTGAGAGAAACCAACCAGCCTTTTCCATTATGGAGGGTTATCCCCTGGCAAGCAATAGCCACTCATGTCTGTTGGTTTTCAGGATTCAATTGCAATTGAATGGCCAATTCAATTGTAATTGATCCAGCTATTGAAACCTGGATTTCAATGGCCAATGAAATTCACAGATTCTAACAGAACTAGTAAACGGACGGATTGGTTCAATTTAAGAATTGGTTGCCAAAAGCCTATAATTTACTTGTTTTGATTTTTGGGTGAATAGCTATTTCTAGAGTTGATATGCAAAGTTGGTTTGGTTGATACTATTTATTTGTTTATGATAAAATTTTTCTCAAATTCAGTATAATTTAATCCTAGGAGAAAGGTGAGATTTGTAATCTTACAATAAATAAAAAATAAAATTAGCATGATAAATATCCATAATACTGCTAAAATTATTTTACCATATTGATCTCTACACTCCTCTTAACTTTCAATTATGTATTTTTAATTCCAATCCATTTGCAAAAGATCGAATTCGATTTTATCTAGTAAATAAATAGCAATAATGAACTTGTATAAATATTTGTCATTTTCTTTTTTCTGAAATCCGTATGTAGTTCATTTTGTTAATATATAATCTATTAATTGTCTATAAATAGGAAATTGTTTATATCGAAATGGAGTTTTTTATGGTTATTGTGAGATGTTATTTTGAATTGTAGAATAAATTCCTTTTGTGACACATTTGTTTTGAAGAATAGAAATGTCCACCCACGTTATGTACGGAGCAATTTAAATTCAAATAAATTACAATAATATTTATAGCATTTTTAAAAATATAATCTATTTATTAGTAATATTTTATCATTAAAAAATTGAATACTAACATATGAATATATAATAAAATACTAAAAGGTAATTTGACTCCAAGACCTATATTTATAACTTATTTAGAAATAAGGGCTATTTAAAATCTTATAATTCAACAAATCGTGAAGACTAATTCTCTCTCTCTCTCTCTCTATATATATCTATCTATCTATCTATCTATCCATATATATAGAGCATCCCACACAAATTCGAACAAAACTTAATGATATTAGAAAAAATCTATTCTTTTTCATAATAATATAATGCGGACTATTAAATATATAAGATCTTTGAATCTAATACATCTTAAGAAAAAGATTGAATATTAAGAACGTACATTTGGCGGCCATTGATATTTGATTAACTAAACAAATAAAACTTTTACTTGAATTTTTAAATTTTTGGCTTATCTTCTTCACGCTGTTTTTAATTTTTCAGAATAATCGTATACTATGATTGATGAAAAATTGATAATTGTAAGTGATGGTTATTCTATCTTTTATAGAGGAAAGAAGAAGGCTCAGAAGATAACTTTTAGAATGATTCCTATTCATCAACAGTTTCCTTCTTATTTTAAAAGAGTTCTTTTCCAAGTTAAATACTAATAGATAAACCATATCTATGATTGACTTATTAATAATTTGTAGAATTTAAATATAATTAAAATATGTAAAATTGTGAGGTTAATGGACCACCAAAAAGTCCACGGGTTTAACAAATGATTCTAAGTAATACGACTTAAAAAATGTAACCATTAAAGACACAAATGAAAAAATATTTTGAATTGAGAATTTTTTTAATTGTATTTGAATATTGTCATTTTATCACTGAGATCATAGTTTCACGGATCGTAATGACATAGAAGTTTCTAGCCCACTATTTTTGAGAATTTCTCACTACAATGCAAGTTAAAAGTAAGTATTTCAAGCTCTCTTTAACCAAGTAGGAATATTCTAGTTTGTTAATGACTTAATTGGTCAATGTTCCATAATGGGAATATTCTTTTTTTTTTTTTTCTCATTTTTTGGGGCTATTTTCCAAATAAGAATGTTCTCATTTGTTAATTTGTTAATTGGTTAATTGATTCTGCTACAGTTTTTCAAAAATAAATAAATAAATAATGTGTCCCTGTATATTGGTAGTTTTCTTTGGGACCTTGCTCTCAGTTGGTATTAATGTGATTGGTAAATTTTCTCATTGAAATATTAAGAAAATAAATTTTGAGCCAAATTAGTGAAACAGATTGATGGATGTCAATGATTTAGATGCCAAAAAATATTGGAAGAACAAATAACATATTCAAAAACTAGCCCACAATGCAATATATATATCTATTGGTGTATAAACAGGGGTAACCAGTAAAAACCATAAACCTCATTTATATATATTGTAATTAAAAATAAGGGTAAAACAGTCCAAAGCCATAATTAAATTTAAAATTAGCACCTAATAAAATAGTTAACTTGTTAACGAGACTTATCTCTAATAAAATTGCAAAAAATAGGACTCTACACTAATTTTCTACGAAAAAAGGTACTTATAAAATCATGCTATCGCTAGAAGCATAATTTTTGAATTATAAAAGTTTAAATTTTATATTAATTATGATGACTATTTCAATTTATTTTTTTGAAATTCATAAATTTTAATTCTCATTCTTCTGCGATTGTAACTGAACAGATTTATCAAATATTGACATATTCTTTTGCTCACCTTAATGTGCTTTTCCTAAGACCTGTTTCGTAAACAAAATAAAGGTACTAAAACTCATAAAACAAAAAATATCTTTCCTTCTGCCTCTTTTTATTTTTCTATATACCTCTAATATTTTACAGGTTGAAAAGATGGAGCCTTGGAATGAGAACATAATATGTTTCTCCTGTTATATTTATTTTGCTCAAATACGATTATATTAACTAAGTAAATAATATTTTATATGTAAATAAATATATGAATATAATAAAACATAAAACATAAAAATTATGGAACTTATCTCACATTTTCAACTCTATATTTTATTTTTTATTTTTAAATTCTCACCATTTACAAACTATTATCACTTAAGTGTAATATCTTATCTCACTCGAATTAATTAATTTATTTGAAAAGCTAGCCAATAACTCAAATAATTTCAACTGTCAGATTTTTGAATTGTTTTGCTTTTGTATTAATAACATACGAAAATGAAATGAGACAATATAAACTCTATAAAAATTCAAAAGATCTAAAACCATGAAAATTTGAGCAAGCAAGACACTTAGCAATTTAATAATTTTAGTGTTGTTCTTTTAAGTTTTTAAATTAAATATTTAAATATGTTATAAATTGTCGAATACATATTTAAATTTCTTTTTTTTTCTTCTTCCTGTTTAGTTTTTGTTTTTTCAAGAATTTTGGGATGTAAATTAAATTACTAAGTTGGCATTATAGAATCCCATAAATAAAGGCATTAGATTTTGGAGATAGATATGGAGGAAATTTCAAGATTAGAATTTTAGAATTTTTAGAATGAATACTACATTTGGATATAATTTAGAATAGAAGTATACATGGATACACATGTGGTGTTATTTTGGTAATATATTTATTTGTCAAATTATAGCTCTGAGTTGGTGACCAAGGACGGAGGCACACTGAGACTAGTGGAGGGCAAATGCCCCCGCTAACTTTTTTAATTTTTTTTACCAACATATATTTTACAAATTTACAAGCATGCACCTAATAAATTTTATATCTCACCTACTAACCCACGCTCACTGATCCTTCCATTCACAGAACAATCACTGAATCACAGCCTCATCTTCTACTTTTAGGATTCACACTGCTGCAATCAGGCGAGGATTTTCCACTTTTCCTTCTTATATCTCCGTTCTTGCTCATCAGTATCATCGCGAACTAAGCGTCGTTGCGTCGCCGCCGTTTGCCCCTTCCTTGGTCGCCGTCGTTCTCCCCCTTCCCTGGTCGGCGTGGTCGCCACCATTCACATCGCCTCAAGCCCTTGCTCTCGCTGCCTCGCATCGCTGCCGTTGCGTTTTCCAGGAAGTATTCATTGATCTGACTTCTGAGGATATTATTATATATCAATATTATTATTTACATCTTTGATTTATATAACAATAACTGTATTATTATATATCTATATATCTATGTATCTATAATACTCAAGGACGGAGGCACAGTAAATATTTGATTTTATTCCCTGTTTACTGATTATATATAAATATTTGTGTATCAATATAAATATAAGCAGTAAATATTTAGGTTTTGTTTTGTATGGCTGCTTATATAAATATGGCTTCTTATATAGTTATATATCAATAGCTTGATTTTATTTTTTTATTATCTATAATAGAATATGTATTTATAATAAAGATTTTACTTTTTGAATTTTGTCATTGAATTTTTGTGACTTGTGGGGCCTTTGTTGAGTTTTTAATGATTATTAATTATGTATTTTTTTGTTTACATTAGATTTAAAATTATGAAGAAATATTTTAAAAGACAGTCAAAATTTGAATCGTCATATTCTACAACTCAAAGTGAGTCTTTGAAAAAAAATCGTACAGAATGCAACTTGCCTAATTTTTCTGCTAGTCAAAGTGAATCTTTGAAGAAAAATTGTACAGAATATAATTTGCCTGATTTTTCTGCTATCCCCGGCCTATGACCACATATTTTGAATTATGATTCAAATATTAGAGACCAATTTTGTAGAGCGTATTTATTAAAAGGTCCTTACCAACCTCGTCATCACAATTTTTCAAAAAGGCAATTTGGACAATTTTTTAGAATGTTTAACCCTTCTTGGTTCGATGAATTTGGTGGTTGGTTAGAATACAGCATATCAAAAGATGTAGTAGCATATTGCCTTTGCTGCTATTTTTTCATACCTGAGATAAGAGACTAAGCAGGTGGTGATTCTTTTGTTGGCGAAGGATTTACAAATTCAAAGAAGAAAAAAAGGTTGCAAACTCACATAAAAGGTGTTAATAGTGCTCACTACCAAGCTTGGAGAAAATATCAGGATTTGTTGAATAAAAAACAACATATTGAAACTATTATCTTCAAGCTATCTAATGATGCGAAAAGCTATTATCAGGTTCGGTTGACTGTAATAGTTGATTGTATTAGATTTCTTTTGCGGCAAGGGCTTCCTTTTCGTGGGCGTGATGAATTCGAGCATTCAACTAATCAATGAAACTTTCGACATCTCTTGATATTCAAAAGGATATTGTTAATGCCGTAACAATTGAGACAACAAATACTATTCTTGCAGAGCTTGGTGATGGGTTATTCTCTATACTCCTTAATGAATCTAGAGATGTCTCAATAAATGAGCAAATGGTGATTGCTTTGAGATATATTAATAAAAAAGAATTTGTAGTTGAACGTTTTTTAGGCATTAAGCATGTTACTAGTACTACTGCTCTATCACTAAATAAAACGGTTGAAATTTTATTTTCAACACACAACTTAAGCATATTTAGGGTGCGCGGGCAAGGATATGATGGTGTTAGTAATATGCAATGGGAGTTTAATGGATTGAAGACACTTATTTTGCAAGAGAGTTGGTCTGCATATTATGTGCATTGTTTTGCTCACCAACTTCAATTAGTTTTTGTGACAGTTGCGAAAAATCATATACACATGGCAGATCTCTTTTTGGTAATTTCAAACATTGTTAATGTTGTGGGAGCCTCATGCAAACGTCGAGATCTTTTTCGAGAAAAGCAAGCTGCTGAAGTTGTTGAAACTCTATATAATGACAAAATAATATGTGAGAATGGCATCGATCAAGAACGTACTCTTATTCGTACCAGTGATACGCGTTGGGGGTCGCATTACGGGACTTTAATTAGTTTGATTGGCATGTTCTCAATTGTTATCAATGTACTTGATGTGATAGGAGAATATGGGACCATTTAAGAACAAAGAGCAGAAGCATTTCGCCTATTGGACTCAATGCAATCTTTTGAGTTTATATTTAGTCTACATTTGATGAGAGCTATATTAAAAATTACAAATAATTTGTCGCAGCATTACAAAGAAGAGATCAAGATGTTGTAATTACTATGAAATTGGTTCAAATATCCAAGCAACGACTTCAAATGTTAAGGGACAATGTGTGGAGTTATTTAGTGGATGAAATTTTCTCTTTTTGTGGCAAACATCAAATTGATGTGCCTAATATGAATGAAGCATGTGTTATTCGAGGCAGATCAAGGTGGAGAGCTCAAGAAATGACAAATTCTCATTACTATCATATCGAGCTATTCTACACTGTCATAGATATGCAAATCTAAGAGCTTAATAACCGTTTTAATGGGTGAACACCGAGTTGTTATTTTGTATTGCATGTTTAAATCTATCTAATTCATTTGCAACTTTTGATAAGGAAATATTAGCCTGTTTTGTTGAATTATACCCAAAAAACTTTTCTGATATTGAGAGATTAGTAATTTCTGACCAACTTAGAATTTTATCATGGATGTACGTTGTACACTTGAATTTTTGAATTTAGAAGGAATTAGTGATCTTGCTCAGATGATGGTTAAGACTAGAAAAAATATAGGATACCCTTTGATTTATAGGTTTTTAACTCTGGTATTGATTTTACCTGTTGGAACTGCCACAGTAGATAGAGCATTTTCTGCAATGAAAATTGTAAAGAACCATCTTTCCAACAAAATTGGCGATCAATGGATGCATGATAGATTGGTTGTCTATATTCAGATAGAGATGTTTAATAATATTTCAAATGAAAATATCATGTATCATTTTTAAAATATGAAAAGTTGTCGTAGTCAGTTGTAAGTTTAAATTTTATATTATAAATAGATATGAACCTTTTGAGTAGTATTTTAATTTATTTTTTATTTTTTATTATATTTATAGTTTTAAAAATATATTTATAATTTTAAAAATATGCTTCAAATGAACAATAATCTTGGTTCCGGCCTTGTTGGTGACATCTAGATTTTTCTATCAAATTCTATAATAAGAAAAGCAAATGTTAAAAATAATTATGTTATTTGAACATTTCATATTTATTTAAATTTTTTCAAATTAATTATATAGTATGCCAGAGATAAGATTAGATTAAGTATTTAACCCTATGAATTACCAAACGTAGGACTTTTGATATTATATATCATGGCCAATATTTCAAAATAAAGAGTTTCTAATTTAATAATTTTGCGAATATTAATTTCTCATCTCGGAGGTGTTTGGCACAGTTTTTGTTGTCAGTTTTTAACTTATTGCTATTAATTTTAGTAATAAATTATAATTTTTTTAAGCATTTACAATCTTATTTATTTTTTTTTCAACTACAAATTAATATATTTAACAAATATTTATAATTTTTACTATAAATTATATTCTAAAAAATTTTGGTTTCAATAATTTAAAATACCCTAATTATATTATACGGTGAAACAAATGTGTCCATACCACGTGGAATCCAATATAATAACCCAAAAATATCAAATAATTTGCCCTATGAGAGGACTTCTCATCCTACCATTATTACTGGGCTCAAGTTCCCATTATTTTAGCTACAAAAATCTTTACGTCCATGCTCAATCATTTATAAAATAAAATAAATAAAAAATAATTTGCAAAATAAAAAAATAATTAACAGACGGAGAACGAAGAAGAATAGCATAAGTGCATTTAGAACATCTTTAATCCAATATTCTATTTAAGAGTATTAAAATAATATTTTTTATTTAAAAAGTAATTATAGCGAACTATTCTATTCACGTCAAGTCCAATCACGTTATTTTATTTTTATTTCTATTTTTTTTAACATTATTCATTTCTTTTTAAAATTCTAATATATAAATTACTACTTTTTTTTAATTTTTATTAAAATATATTCAATAGTGGCCTCTTTTTTAAAGTATTGTAAATATCTTTCTAATTATACTAAATTTTTTAAAGATAAATGTAGAAACTAAAAATTTTACTCATTTGATGAATAAAATATTTATTCTCTATATTTAGAGAATGATTCTCTTTAATTTGGTTTAAAGAATGGGTTGGAGTATTTTTACTCTAAAATAGAGTTATAAAGCACGGATTGGAGATGCTCTTAAGCTCTTAAGGAGTAATTAGGCTTCAGTTGCAATTAATTTAAAAGTTCATTTTTTTTAGTTAAAAATCTTATTTGGGTTTAAATTAGGTTGGTTAGTAACTTAGCTTTTAAACTAGTTTTTTGAAATTGGTTATTTGGATAAAAAAATTAATTTTTTTATTATTTGTTCAAAATGAGTAATTTTATTTTTCGATATATTTAATATTAATAATTATATGTAGTTGATAGCAGTAGTAAATTAGTTATGAATAAGACATATTATTATATTTTAAAAGTAATGAGAGTTTGAATAAAATATTCTAAGAGTTTGAATTTAAATTTTATTTTTTATTTTATTTTTTTATTTTTTTATCAAACGAGCAACCTTTTAAAACTATTTTCTCTCTATCTCCTTCTCTCACTACTTCCACTGGAATATGTTAAGCTACGTGTCTTATATTTTAAAGGTCCAAGTCTATATGTAATTGTGTTAAAATAAAATTACGAGCTTATTAAAAAAAAACTAATTTATAAAGAATTTAATATTATATGAGATTATAAGTTTTTAGGTTCACGTGCGCCTATAAATAGGACACTCATGATGCTTTATGATTTAGAGTGAGAAACAATTAAGAGGCATGCTAGTTAGTACAGAGTAAGGAACGGTTGTACAATTTGTCATTCGACGTAGTGAATATTTGCTGTTTCACTCATAGACGTAAATTGATATGGATCGAATCACGTAAGTTTTCGAATGTTGATTTTTTTTTTTCATTTTTGTGCTCAAGTTTTTACTTCCGATTGTGTTTAGAAATTTGTTTATGTTTGGACTAATTTTTTTTTTATACCTTTTAGCTTTTTGATTATTTTTCTATATAAAAGTAAATCTAAAAAAATGTAAAAAAATCAACTAAAGCTAAACAAGTGACTTTTTTTTAAAAGCTTTTAAAGTAAAAAATTCTTAAAAAAAACTAAACCACACATAAGTTTAGTATTTAATCTTCAATAAATAGTATTAAGAGTCGACAGTTAATTATTCAAAGTTGCGATGAGAGCAATAGGAGTATAAGTATAATTGTTTTTGATTTCGTCCTTTATAAATTAGGATATATTTATTTTTCAAAAAAAATAAAGGCAATTTTTTTGGAATACGATATAGATGAACGGCGTTGAAGCGGCAGATGATCGTTGAAAGCTATTGGATTTAGATATATGTTGATAATTGAGCACCAAAACCGAGACGAATCATTCAGCATCAAAGTGGAAGTGGCAGATTAGGATTGTTATTCTGTTGATTCATTGAATTGGACGTGACTTTTAGATTGAGTTGGATATTAATCGTGTGGCAACTAATTTTAGAATCGGTGACTTATAATTTCTTTTTTGCTACGTTGGCTTGCATATATAATAAAATAATAAAAAATATATATATTTTAAAGTTTTTTAGCTCTATAAATTCATTGGTTAGATTAGATTTTTTTAAATTATACACTATTTAATTGAATTGGACGGATTAGTATAGATTGAGATTGGTCAAACGTGATCAAAGGCAGTTGAGAGTGATTGTATACAATCAAAAGCTATTTAAGCTGAGTGTGACAAGGGTTGCACAAATTTGGTATTTTGAGAGAAGTTTTGACAGCTTAGTGATTTTATGTCTTTCTATAAGACTCATTACTCAGTTGGTCTGCGGTTTGAGTCCCCCTACTTTCCTTCCCACTCTTCTTCCCGCTGCTCCTGTACTCTCAATCAAAAAAAAAAATCTAGTATTTTGACAAGGGTTGCACTATTTAATTGGATTATTTTGTCTCTTTACTATATCATTCATTTGTTTAATGGAGGCAGTGCTGTTGTTGATTTTTGTAAATAAATATTCCAAGTGTCTGATTAACTTAAGTCCATTTGGGAACCCAAAAGAGCAAAAAAAAAAAAAGAAAAGAAAAGATTTCTCAAGTTACAATAAAAAAAGTGTTAACGAATAAAATAAATTTTCGTTGAATATCGACCGGGAATTCTTATCAAGCGACTGGATTATGGTTTGATAACATATTTCATGACTTTTTTTTGGTGAAAACATGAACATAAAAACAAAAACTTTGAATAGAAATAAGATGCAGCAGTAATGATTGTTGAATGTTCTCAAGAAAGTTTGTGACAACGAGAATAATACGATTAGCATGATGGAAAAGTATACACCTCGGCAAAAATAAATCTTTTTTGCTTTTGATGTAGTTAGTAGCGATGATTTCTTCTGTTGTATGCACAAAATGGGAGAGATAGAGCCATGTTGTTCTACAATATAGTGAACTTTGTGGGGTATCGCGGGTAGGACTGCAGCCACCTTAGTGTAGAGGGGCGTGGGCCATGTTGTTTGGATGTAGCAGTTCGATAACGATGGTAGAATCCGATGTTGGTTATCTTTATGGTGGTTTACAAAATTCAAATAAATTAAAGATTGTTGGGTTAGGTGTCTTGTATTATATAGGGTCTATTTCTTATTTTATTTTGTCTATATGTAATCGAGCTTCAGGGTTTAGAGTGAAAAATAATTAACAGGCTAGTTGGTAGAGAGTAAGGAACCACTGCATTCTTTCACATTCGGTGCTGTGAAATATTTGCTTTTTTGCTCGTGGGCATAGGCTGGTATAGATCGAACCACGTAATCTCTCGGTGTTAATTATTTTTTTTGCTTTTGTGCGTGAAATTTTGCTTCCGATTGTGTTCTAAAATTAGTGTTTAAAACTCAACAAAATTCTCTCTCATCTCAACCACACTGTAAACTGTCGCATCATTCATAAATACTGAAAATTCTCTCTCTCTCTTCTATAGATGTAGCCATTTTAATTGATTTGATCAGATTTTAGGTTTTGGCAATTAGGTTTAGGCACTCAATATACTCTCTTTCCGATGTGCATATAAACTTAATTATTATCTTTTCTCTTTCTATTTTTTCTAGGGTTTATTGACAGTGAACCATTCAATGATTTTTAGTTGAATGCTTTAATTTTTATACTCTCAACCAATTTTGCCGAATACTTTGATGTACAAGATTTTTCTGTCCAATTATTTTTCCTATTATTCCTCAATTGGTGACTAGATAGTTACTAGATTGGATTTCCAATGTAAAATAGGGATAGTTAATAATACTCATATTTATGTATTGTAGTTAAATTATGTTTTGACTATTTTTAAGCACGAATTATAACTAATATACCTAAATTATATTTTACAATACTCTTGAGAGATATCTAAACAATCGATCAATTTATCAATCAAAACTCAATTCAACCCAACTCAACCCACGCAGATTGTGCGAGCGAACGGAATAGATTGAGTTGAGTGAGCTGAGTAAAAAATAAGAAAGATGAATTATATTTGCGAGTTATATTTTTATTAACCCGTTATCAATTTAACCCGTGGACAGATTTAAACACTATTTACGCAGCTTGACCCAGCTTAACCCAGCTAGTTAACGACCTTTAATACTAAAGTAATGTTATATCCAATGATATATAATACTTAAGGGTACGAGATATCCTACATTCAATCCAATCAAATAATGTATTTTGTCTACCCCCACATTTCTTTTCTTCTCTTTCAATGCAAGAAGACAATGCTTTCCATTTTTCTTTTTTTTTTTTTAACAAAAAAATAGAGTTAACGCCTAACTACTACAATAGAAAATACTCAAAATTATTATCTCAACTTTGTTGATTAAATTAAAGGATTGTACCTTCTCTTTTCTTTCCTTTTTTAAAACAAAAAATGGTGCTAAAGCCCAGTCACGAGAACGTAAAATGGTAAAAATTATTGAAAATTAAAAAATATTGTCTCAACTTTGTTGATTAGATTAAAGACAAAAAATAATTCCCTTAATGTATATGAGACTTTTTTATTTATTGTAGCACTACATAAGTAATGACATGTAGTTAACATTTTTGTTTTTGTACCAGATTGGCCTCAAATTTTTAGCATTTTCATTTGCACCCAAATTAAAATTAAATTTCATGAATTGAACTTGATATTTTAAATATATAATTTGTTAATAGTTATAAAATAAATCAAGTAGAATTGCATTTAAAATTAAATTATATACTTAAATGTATTGTATTAGTAGATTTTTTAGATTGTGATTGAATTTATTTTTAGTGTAATATTTTTCCGTAATTTTTTTACAATTAATTAATATTCAGAAATGCATTTAAAATTAAATTATATCAAAACATGTATTTAAGAACAGACAAATTTGCTAGCATTTTTCTATTAGTGAGAAGATAAACAGTCTAATTTTTATTATTATTATTTTTAGGTACCGGCCGCCTGCTCCGCCTCCAATCTACTTAACGAATAATTATTTATTTGTTTATTTAGTTTTATTTATGTTTATTCTTTTTAGCAAATTTTTTTATTATATTTTAGTTAAATTATTATATTTTATGATTTCTTTTATCGAGATGAATTTACAAAGTAAAAAATGATTAAAATATGAAATAAAAGTTTACAAAAAAATTAAAAAAAAATTAAATTTTTATATTGTTTATTTTCATCTTAAGTTAATTTTTTTTAATTCATTAATCAATTTTTTAAAATTTCTTGGTTTATTTCATTAACATGATTCAAAAAAGAAAAAATATTAATTAAAACTTTAAAAAAAAGATTTTTTTTTTCAAATAGAAATAAACAAAAATATTTAAATTTAGTCGAAGCAGGATCACACTTATCAAGAGAGACAAATATGTGTTGACATTAAGGCAAATGAATATCTGCTTTACTTTAAGTAATACTATATGCACATACTTTACGCTACAAACTAATTACAAAAATTTAGGTTCTGTTTAGAATAATTATTTATTTATTTATTTAATTTTATTTAATTTTATTTTTATTAAACTTTTTTTAATGTATTATTTAATTAAATAATTATACTTTTCGACTCATTTCTTTAAGACATGCCGTAAAAGTAAAAATTTTAATCAAAGCATTAAAAAAATTCAAAAAAGACAAAAATAAATCAAAATAAACTAATAAACTAAATTTTATATTGCTTATATTCGCCTTTTGTAGACTATTATCATCTTTTGATTAAATTTTTTAATTTTTTGAGTTAAAATCATCGAGACGATTCTCGAAAAAGTTAAAAGTTTTTGTCAAACAATAAAAAAAATTAAAAAAAAAACAAAAATAAGCAAAATTCTCAATATTTAACCAAAACAAAGCCTTAATCTTAATTATTTATTTGCGCTGAAATCCACTATACTAGTAAATTTAAGTGCAAATCTATATCAAGAATCAAATTTATATGATTTTTATACT